>JAJPUD010010641.1:49456-60297 GCA_023553655.1 Myrmecobius fasciatus | reverse complement strand
GGAATATCTGATTCCAGGCCCTTCGATCCTTCAAAGTAGAAGCTGCTAGGTCCTGTGTGATCCTAATTGTAGCTCCCCGATATTTAAATTGTTTCTTTCTGGCTTCTTGTAATATCTTTTCCTTGGTATGATAGTTCTGGAATTTAGCCACGATATTTCTGGGGGACTTAATTTTTGGGTTTCTTTCAGGAGGTGATCGGTGGATTGTTTCAAGGAGTATTTTGCCTTCTGGGTGTAAAATATCAGGGCAGTTTTCTTTTATGATTTCCTGGAATATAGTGTCCAGGTTCTTTTTTTCATCATGGCTTTCAGGAAGCCCTATAATCCTTAGATTGTCTCTCCTAGATCTATTTTCCAGGTCAGTTGTTTTTCCTAGGAGATATTTCATGTTTTTCTCTATCTTTTCATTTTTTTGTTTTTGTTCAACTGATTCTTGAAGTCTTGATGAGTCATTCATTTCCAATTGTTCGATTCTAATTTTTAATGTCTTATTTTCTTCAGTTACTGTTTTTAGTTCCTTTTGCAATTGACCAATTACATTTTTTTGTTCACTGCATTCTTTTTCCATTTTTTCTATTTTATTTTGCAGTGATCTCATTTCATTCCCCCATGTTTCTTCTAACTCTCTTTTAAGATTTTTTATGCAATCTTCAAAGAGAGCCTTGTGACATGGAGACCAATTTATGTCTCTTTTTGGGGCTTTTTCTGGAGTTGCTTTACCTTTAGGGGCCTCAGGATTTGAGGTCTGTTCTTCCCTCTCTCCATAAAAGTTGTCTATGGTGAGAGCTCTTTTTGGTTTTTTATTCATTTTTTTTAAAGGTGTGAGGTCTGTTTAGGGCAAAGGTGGGACAGCTGCTTTAATTTGCCCTGGGGCAGTTCTGCTGATTGAGTTATTTCAGGGCTGGGCAGCTCCGCTGATTGAATTATTTCTGGTGCTTATCTGACCTGTTGTTTGATTGATTGCTTTAAGGTGCTGTGTAATGGCAGCTAGTTAGGATGCTCATCAGGGGTTCAGTGGTTCACAATCTATCCCCCTCAAAAGGCAGACCCTCCAAACCACCTGCCCACAATCAGGACAAATTGTTCCATGAGTCTCGCAGAAGACTCCCAGGTGTGTGAAAAGCACAACGCTCCCACTCCTGTTCTGACTCCTGTTCCAGCTCCCTGCTCCAGCTCCCTGCCCCGGTCTCCCTGTGCTGCAGTCTGGGTTCAGCAGGCCACCCCCTGCCCCATTAAAACCGACCTGTTTTGAGGTTCCTCCAGAGTATCTTCTTCTAGAATCGTGTTGCTCTCTGTATATTGTGGATTTTTTTGCTTCAGAATCAGTCTAGAGGCTTCATATTTTGTTGGTTTGAGGGGAGGTTAGAGGAGGTTACAGAGAATCCTGTCTGATCTCCGCCACCATGGCTCCACCCCCGGAATGAACCCTTCCCTTTGTCTTAAAAGCCTTTCTCCTTTCCCTTTTCCCCTTTCCCCTTTTTCTCTTTCCTCTTTCTCATTTACCATTTCCCCCTTTCCCTTTTCATCTCTCTCTCTCTCTCTCTCTCTCTCTCTCTCTCTCTCTCTCTCTCTCCCTCCCCACCTCTCTCTCTCATTCTCCTCCTCCCTCCTTTTCTCTCCATATCTCTTGCTCTCCTCTGCCCTCCCACCAGAGAAAGGCCTCCATTGGTGTTTATGAAAATAGCTCACTTAGGCTCACAAATTATTTTGTCCATAGCCCTGACTGGTAGATGAGGAAAGCATCCCTGTCCTCATGGGGCAGCTAAGAAAGCACTGTAGATAGAGTCCTGAGGCACAAATCAGAAAGAAATATGCTCAAATATAGTTTGAGAGATTTATTAACTATGTGATCCTGGGCATGTCACTTAACATGTGTAGGCCCCACTTTCCTCGAGTGGGGATGGGGATAATATTTCTTACCTCCCAAAGTTGTCATGAAGATCAAATGACAAAATGCTCATAAAACTCTTAGCACAATGTCCAGCACAACGGTGGTCCTTAATAAATGTTTATTTCTTTCCTTTCTCATTTTTTGTAGAAGGAAACAGGCTTGGCATGATGAAGTGACTGAACCAATGGTCCCATAGCCAGTATTACAGAACCATCATGGGTTCAGAGTTAGCATCTGACTGCAAATATAGCATTCTTTTCACTGCGTTTATGACATCTCCAATACAGACTGAAATAGAATTGTGGACAATTGTCCAGAAAAAAAATCTGTTTTGATAAATACTATGAATAAAATTAGGAAAAAGGAAAGAAACATTAAGGATTAAGAATGTAAAAATGTGCCACAAATAGCACCATAAACAGAAAAAAAATCTAAAAGTTTTTCTTTCTTTTTTTTTAGAGGGGTGGAATAATAATGTAGCATTTCATGTATGTATAGTACTATCTTGGTTGCAATCATCTGCCAAAAAAACTACTTCATTTCTTAATCTCTATTATTAACATTTTGCCCATTACTTTGTTAACTCTATGCAATCAACAAAAGTATAAATTTAGCTCTCAATTGTAATATTTGTCAATTTTTTATTAAAAAATTATTTTGGAAAACATATGTATGGGTAATTTTTCAACATGGACCCTTGCAAAGCTTCTGTTCCAAATTTTTCTCTCCATCCCCCCAACACCTTCACAGATGAGAGGTAGTCTAATACATGTTAATTATGTTAAAATACATGACAAATCAAATACATGCATACATGCTTATACAGTTATCTTGCTGTACAAGAAAAATCAAATCTACAAGAAAAAAAAATCTGATAAGGAAAACAAAAAACAAGCAAACATCAACAAAGAGTGTGAAAATACTATGTTGTGGTCCACCCTCAGATGCCGTAGGCTTGTCCCTTGGTGTATATGGCTTTCTTCATCACTAAACAATTGGAATAGGTTTGAAAAATCTCATTGTTGAAGAGACCAATGTCCATCAGAATTGATCATCATGTAATCTTCTTGTTGCTGTGTATAATGATATGCTGGTTCTGCTCATCACGCTCAGCATCAGTTCATGCAAGTCTTTCCAGGCCTCTCTGAAATCATCCTTCTGGTCGTTTCTCACAGAACAATAAGATTCCATGACATTCATATATCATAATTTATTCAGCCATTCTCCAATTGGTGGGCATCCATTCAATTTCCAGTTTCTAGCCACTACAAAAAGGGCTGCCACAAACTTTTTTGCACATTTTTGCATATTTCCTCCTTTAAAATCTCTTTGGCATATAGGCCCAGTAGAAACACTGCTGGGTCAAAGGTTATGCACAGTTTGATAACTTTTTGATCATAGTTCCAAATTGCTCTCCAGAATGGTTGGATCCGTTCACAGTTCCACCAATCATGTATCGGTGTCCCAGTTTTCCCACATCCCCTCCAACATTTGTCATTATCTTTTCATGTCATCTTAGCCAATCTGATAGGTGTGTAGTGGTACCTCAAAGTTGTCTTAATTTGCATTTCACTGATCAATAGTGATTTGGAGCACATTTTCATATGACTAGTTCTTAACCTGGAAATTGTTCATATCCTTTGACCATTTATTGACTGAAGAATGGCTTGAATTCTTATAAATTTTAATTATTTCTTTATATATTTTAGAAATGAGGCCTTTATCAGAACCCTTAAATGAAAAAATAATTTCCCAATTTATTGCTTCCCTCCTAATCTTTTCTGCATTAGTTTTGTTTATACAAATTTTTTTAACTTAATATAATCAAAATTATTTATCTGGTGTTCAGTTAAGAGTTCCGCTCCTTCTTTGGACACAAATTCCTTCCTTCTCCACAGATCTGAGAGGTAAATTATCTTATGTTCCTCTAATTTGTTCATAATATCTTGTATAAATCATGAATCAATTTAGATGTTATCTTGGTATGTGGTATGAGGTGTGGGTCAAGCCCTAATTTCTTCCATACTAGTTTCCAATTTTCTCAGTAGTTATTGGCAAGTAGTGACTTCTTATCCCAAAAGATGGTATCTTTGGGATTGTCAAACACTAGAATACTATAGTTATTGCCCATTTTGTTATGTGATCCTATCCTATTCTACTGATCGACTACGCAGTACCAAATGGTTTTGTTGACTGGTACTTTATAATATACTTTTAGATCTGGTACAGCTAGGCTACCTTCATCAGGATTTTTTTTCTCATTAATTCCCTTGAAATTCTTGACCTTGTGTTCTTCCATATGAACTTTGCTACTATTTTTTCTAGATCTGCAAAATGAGTTCTTGGGAGTTTGATTGGTATAGCACTAAATAAGTATATTAATTTAGGTAGTATTGTCATTTTTTTTATTATATTTGCTCGGCCTACCCATGAACACTTGAAACTTTTCCTGCTGATTAGGTCTGAGTATTTGTGTGGAAAGTGTTTTGTAGTTTTGTTCACATAGTTCTTCACTTTCCCTTGGCAGATAGATTCCCAAATATTTTATACTATCAACAGTTATTTTGAACGAAATTTCTTTTTGTATCACTTGCTGCTAGACTTTGTTGATAATATATAAAAATACTCAAGATTTCTGTGGATTTATTTTGTATTTTACAACTTTGCTAAAGGTGAGAATTGTTTCTAGTAGTTTTTTAGTTAACCCTTAGGGTCCTCTAAGTATACCATCATATCTACTGCAAAGAGTGATAATTTGATTTTCTCATGACCTACTCTAATTCCTTTAATGTCTTTTTCTTCTCTTATTGCCATAGCTAACATTTATAATACAATATTGAATAGTAATGGTGATAATGGGCAGCCTTGTTTCACTCCTGATCTTATTGGAAATGGTTCTGGTTTGTCTCCATTACATATGATGCTTGCTGATGGTTTTAAGTAGATACTACTATTCATTTTAAGGAAAAGCCCATTTATTCCTATACTCTCTAGTGTTTTTAGTAGGAATGCGTGTTGGATTTTATTGCTATTTATTTGCTATTTATTTTATGCTTTTTCTGCATCTATTGAGATAATCATATGGTTTTTGTTAGTTTGGATATTAATATAATTAATTATGCTGATAGTTTTCCTAATATTGATCCAGCCCTGCATCCCTGGTATAAATCCTACTTGGTCATAGTGTACTATCCTGGGGATGATTTTCTGTAATCTCATTGCTAATATCTTATTTAAAATTTTGGCATCAATATTCATTAGGGAAATTGGTCTATAGTTTTCTTTCTCTGTTTTCACCCTACCTGGTTTAGCTATCAGCACCATATCTGTGTTATAGAAGGAATTTTGTAGTACACCTTCTTTCCCTATTTTTTCTCAAATAGTTTATAAAGTATTAGAATTAATTATTTTTTGAATGTTTGGTAGAATTCACATGTAAATCCATCTGGCCCTGGAGATTTGCCAATAGGGAGTTAACAGTTTGTTCTGTTTTTTTTCTAAAATGGGGCTATTTAAATAATTTATTTCCTCTTCTGTTAACCTGCACAATCTATATTTTTGTAGATATTTTTCTATTTCATATAGATTATCAAATTTATTGGCTTAAAGTTGGGCAAAGTAATTCCTAATTATTGTGCTAATTTCCTTTTCATTGGTGGAAAGATTACCCTTTTCATTTTTGAGAATAACAATTTGATTTTCTTCTTTACTTTTTCTAATTAAATTATTTAAAAGTTTATCTATCGTGTTGTTTTTTTCATAAAACCAACTCTTAGTTTTATTTATTAATTCAATAGTTTTCTTATTTTCAATTTTATTAACCCTCACCCTTTTTGTTTTCAGAATTTTCAATTTGGTATTTATTTGAGGGTTTTTAGTTTGTTTTTTTTTTTCTAGGTTTTTAGTTGTAAGCCCAATTCATTGATCTTATCTTTCTCTCTTTTATGCAAGTAAGAATATAGAGATATGAAATTTCTCCTTTTAACCACTTTGGCTGTATCCCACAAATTTTGGTATGTTGTCTCATCATTCTCCTGGATGAAATTATTGGTTGTGTGTATGATTTGCTGTTTTACCCATTCCTTCTTTAGGTTTACATTATTTAATTTCCAATTAACTTTTGGTCTATTTTTTCCTGGCCTTATATTCCATGTGATTTTTATTGCATCATGATCTGAAAAGGATGCATTTACTAGTTCTGCCTTTCTGCATTTGATTTTGAGGTTTTTATGCCCTAACACATGGTAAAATTTTGTATAAGTTCTAGGAACTAATGAAAAAAAAAAGTAAATTCCTTTCTGCCTCCATTCAATTTTCTCCAAAAATCTATCATACCTAACTTTTCTAACATTTTGTTTATCTTCTTAATTTCCTTCTTATTTATTTTGTAGTTTGATTTATGTAGTTCTGAAGGAGCAAGGTTGAGATTCCCCACTAGTATAGTTTTGCTATCTATTTCTTCTTGCATCTCTCTTAATTTCTACTCTAGGAATCTGGATGCTATACCACTTGGTGCATATATGTTTAGGATTGAAATTGCTTCATTATCTATGATACCCTTTAGTGAAATATATTTTGCTTTCTTATCTCTTTTAATTACATCTATCTTTGCTTTTACTTGATCTGAGATCAAGATTGCTATCCTTGCTTTTTTGTTGTTGTTCACCTGAAGCATAATAAATTCTACTTTAGCCCTTTACCTTCATTCTGTATGTATCTCTATGTTTTAGATATGTTTCTTGCAAACAACATATTGCAGGATTCTGGCTTTTAATCCAGTCTGCTATCAGCTTCCATTTTATGGGAGAGTTCATCCTATTCATATTCACAGTTTAAATAACTAATTCTTTATTTCCTACCATCTTATTTATTCAAATTTATGTTTTTCTCTTTCTTTTCTCCCTTCCCTCCTACCACTGTTTTGCTTTTAATGACCACCTCCCTCAAGCAGTCCTCCCCCTTTAGAGCCCTTCTTCCTTTTTTACCCCTTTCCCCTAATTCTTCTATTTTCTCTTCTATTGGTCTTTCCCATTCTTTTCCCCCTTTTCCCTCCCACCTCCCTATAAAGTGGGACAAATTTCTCTGTGAATCCTAATATGTCTGATATTCTCTCTTAGAGCCAAATCTGATGAGAGTAAGATTCACACAATGCTCATTTCCCTCCCTTCTTTCCCTCAATTATAATAGGTTTTCTTTGCCTCTTCATGAGATGTAATTTCCCTTATTTTACCTCTTTTCCCCTCTTTTTTCCAGTATGATCCCCTTTCTACCTCTAGTTTCTTTTACATATTATCAAAGTAAAATCAAATTATATGTGCATTCTCTTAGTATGACCCATAATAGAAATATAGTTCTCAAGAATTCTTCCCTTTTTACCTTTTTATGCTCCTCTTGAGGTCTGTTTTTGGAGGTCAATTTTTTTGTTCAGATCTGATCTTTTCATTAGAAATAGGTGGCATTCCCCTATATTAGTAAATATCCATCTTTTCCTCTGAAAGATAATGCTCATTTTAGCTGGATAGCTTATTCTTGGCTATAATCCAAGCTCCTTTGCCTTTCAGAATATCAGATTCCAGGCCTTTGATCTTTTAAGGTAGGAGCTGATAGATCTTTGGTGATCCTTATTGTGACTCCTTGGTAATTGAATTGTTTCTTTCTGGCTGCTTGTAATACCTTTTCCTTGGTGTGATTGTTCTGAAGTTCAGCCATGATATTCCTTGGGGATTTAGTTTTCAGTCTCTTTGAAGATGTGATCTGTGCATTCTTTCAATGGCTACTTTACCTTCTAATTCTAAAACATCAGGGAAGTTTTCTTTTATGATTTCCTGTAAGATGGTGTCTAGGTTCTTTTTTTCATCATGCCTTTCAATAAGTCCAATAATCCTTAAATTGCCTCTCCAACATCTATTTTCCAGGTCAGCTGTTTTTCCTAGGAGATATTTCACATTTTCTTTTATTTTTTTCATTTTTTTGATTTTTTTTTTTGATTCTTGAAGTCTTATCGATTCATTCACTTCCATTTATTCAACTCTCATTTTTAGTGTATTATTTTCTTCAATTACCTTTTTATCTCCTTTTGTAATTGACCAATTGAATTTTTTGGTTCATTGCATACTTTTTCCATTTCACCAATTTTGTTTTCCAGTGAATTGGTGTCTTTTTCATGTCTTTTTTGTAGGGCCTTATATGCTTTTCCCATTCCTTGTTGCAATGATCTCATTTCATTTTCCCATTTTTCTTCTAACTCTCTTTTAAGATTCTTTATGCAATGTTCCTCACGTGTAAAATGAAAGATTTGGATTAAATAGTCTCTCAGGTTCCTTCTAGCTTTTAATTTGTGATCCTATGTTTGCTATCACTGGCCATTTTGTTTTTAATTAACACAAGATTAAATAGGATGATATTTCCATTGATAGCAAAAGGATTAATTTGCAATTAAAGGGAAAAAAACTGTGTCTTACCAAAATGGGGAAAGGTTCAAAGATCACTTGCAAATAGGTTAAATATATTTCTCTTTTTTGATGCTTTTTTTTTCTTTTTCTGGGCTGTCTCAAATGGGAAGCTTATTTCCATAAGGGCATTTTGTGAATCTCATCACTATTCTATCCCTATGTTTTTTTTCCCAAGACAAAATTCTTCAGGGTAAAATTATTCAAGGCTTTGAATGGCATTTGAATGTCAGAAAAGGTTTGATTAGGAAATCAAAATTGTGATGCCTGAGCTCTGGGAACAGAGCTCAATGATGAATTTTAAAGCCATCATAAGAACCAATGGTGGTCATGCCTATGAAGCTTTAAACTTGACTTCCTTCCATCTTCCCTTCCCCCATTAATATTTGGATAATCACCAAAGTATAAATGAAGCTTGGTTCTTATATGCCAGTAGTCACTCCTCAGAGCTCAAAGAAATTCCCTTTGACAGCTCAGTCACACTGGATTGCTCATATGGTACAAATGGACAGATAGTGATTCTCAAGTAGTTTCTCAGTAGACTGAAGGAAAGTAATTTCCTTACATCAAGTGGAGCAGAACCATTCACAATTCATATGAGCTCAAAGAGAATGGCACAGTGTTAGAGTTGTTGCCTAGGAAATGCCATAGCTGACAGACAAGGGCCACCTCCTCCAAGAAGCCTTTTTAGACCCCTATCTTCTTTTCAAGTTTAGAGATAATAATTTTTTCCTCAAATTCCTTATAACCTGTTTCATTTGGTGCTCTCCTCCTCTTCTCTTTCATATCATATTTATCTGCATACATAGCTTTCTCTAATATAGATTATTATTATATGCATTTAACATTTACAGAACAGTTTGAAGTTTATGACAAGCACCACTACTACCTTGTGTAATTTTACAGATGAGAAATTTGAGACTCAAGAAGTCAGTTAGCTTTTCCAAGAACAAAGCTGTTAAAACCTGTCAGAAACAGAATTTCAACTCAAAACTCTCCTGATTCTGAGAGCGGTTTTATTTTTACTATACTATTTCCTCTGCCTTTACTTCTCAAGGTGCACTGAACATAGTAGTTACAAATTAAAAATCTATTGAAAGATCAAATGAATGAATGAATAAAGATTAGAGCAGAAATGTTGTGGCCCAAGTGGTAAGTCTGAAGAAAATATTTTTCACTCCTTTCTGAGGAAGAATGGTGCATGCATAGAACGAACATTAACAATTACAGAAGTGTATTTCTTTATTTAGCAGAATTTCTATACACAGGAATAAATAGGGTTGAAGTCTAGACAATTGAATTATATTTCAGAAGCATTTACATGCTTAGATGCAGGTGTGCTATGCAAAATGTTGTCTGGGCATTAACATTAAGTCATATTGAAACCACAGCAAAAGTATATGGAACTGTGGTGATTGACCAATTATGAAAAATTTTCTATGTATCTTTCCTCCCCCATCCTGCCATAATAATATTTTACCTAAAATCATGTTTTCACAAAACCACTAGTTCTAGTATTAGTTGAGCATATCCATGTATTTTTAATCAATAACAGAAATATAAGGAAACATGCAAAAATGTGTTTTTATTGTAATAAGTTTAATTATATTTCATACATATGGCTTTATGAATCGTGTTGGGAGAGAAAAATCAGAGCAAAAGGGAAAAACCTTGAGAGAGATTTAAAAAACAGAAAAAAAAAAGAAATGAGCATATCATGTGTTGATTTACATTCACTCTTCTCACCTTAGGTTTTTTTTTTTTTTTTTTTCTGGATTCAGGTGCCATTTTCTGTCCAAAGTCTATTGGGATTGCTTTGAGCACTGAGAAAAACCAAGTCTTTTTTTGTAATTTTATTTTATTTGCAAAACATATGTATGGGTAATTCTTCAACATTAACCCTTACATAGCTTTCTGTTACAAATTCCCCCCCCCAACTCCCGACCCCTCCCCTAGATGGTCGGATATCCACTACATGTTGATTATGTTAAAATACTTAACAAATCAAATATATGTATACGTATTTCCAAACTTATCATTGTTGTTCAAGAAAAATCGTATCTACGCGAAAGACATATCAGATAAAGGAAAAGCAATTAAGAAAACATCAATCAAGAGTATGAGAATGTTATGTTGTGGTCCACATTTCACATCCCTCTCTCTGGATGTATATAGCTTTCTTCAGTGAACAATTGGAAGTGGTTTGAAACATTTCATTGTTGAAGAGAGCCATGACCATCAGAATTAATTGTGATATAGTATTGTTATTGCCATGTATAATGATCTCCTGGTTCTGCTCATTTCACTCAGCATCAGTTCATGCAAGTCTCTCCAGGCCTCTCTGAAGTTGTCCTGCTGGTCGTTTCTTTCTTTTTTGTTTTTTTCTGCCCCTCATGAAAGAGCCACCATGGTGGCCTTCTCTTTTATTCATTCATTCATTCATTTATTTATTTATTTTATTAAAAGCTTTTTATTTACAAAACATATGAGTGATTTTTCTA
>JAJPUD010010641.1:21860-49056 GCA_023553655.1 Myrmecobius fasciatus | reverse complement strand
TGAATTCTAATATATTTGAGTCAATTCTCTATATATTTTAGAAATGAGGCCTTTATCAGAATCTTTGGATGTAAAAAAATATTTCCCCAGTTTATGGCTACCCTTCTAATCTTGTCTGCATTCATTTTGCTTGTACAAAAACTTTTTAACTAGATATAGTCAAACTTATCTATTTTGCGATTAATGATGATCTCTAGTTCTTCTTTGGTCACAAATTCCTTCCCCCTCCACAGGTCTAAGAGGTGGACCATCCTACATTGTTCTAATTTGTGTATAATATCATTCTTTATGCCTAGATCATGAATCCATTTTGACCTTATCTTGGTGTATGTGTTAGGTATGGGTCAATGCCTAATTTCTTCCATACTAGTTTCCAATTATCTCCTGCTGGTCGTTTCTTACAGAACAATAATATTCCATAACATTCATATACCATAATTTATTCAGCCATTCTCCAATTGATGGGCATCTATTCAGTTTCCCATTTCTAGCCACTACAAAAAAGGCTGCCACAACATTCTTCCACATGGGGGGGCCTTTCCTTCCCTTATGATTTCTTTGGGATATAAGCCCAATAGAAATGCTTCTGGGTCAAAGGGTATGCACAGTTTGATAACTTTTTGAGCATCACTCCAAATTGCTCTCCAGAATGGCTGCATCTGTTCACAGCTCCACCAAGAATGCATCAGTGTCCCAGCCTTCCCACATCCCCTCCAACATTCATCATTAATTTTTCCTATCATTTTAGCCAATCTGACAAGTGTGTAGTGGTACCTCAGGGTTGTCTTGATTTGCATTTCTCTGATCAATAGTGATTTGGAGCACCTTTTCATAGGACTACAAATAGTTTTAAAATCATCCTCTGAAAATTGTCTGTTCATATCCTTTGAGCATTTATCAATTGGTCAATGGCTTGAATTCTTATAAATATGAGAAAATTCTCTATATATTTTAGAGATGAGACCTTTATCAGAACCCTTAAATGTAAAGATGATTTCCCAATTTATTTCTTCCCTCCTAATCTTGACTGCATTGGTTTTGTTTGTACAAAAACTTTTTAACTTAATATAGTCAAAGTTATCTATCTGGTTTTCAAGTAAGAGTTCCAGTTCTTCTTTGGACATAAATTCATTCCATCTCCATAGGTCTGAGAGGTAAACTATAGTACGTTCCTCTAATTTACTTATAGTATCACTCTTTATATCCAGTTCATGAACCCATTTAGATCTTGTCTTGGTATGTGGTGTTAGATGTGGGTCAAGCCCTAATTTCTTCCACACTAGTTTCCAATTTTCCCAGCAGTTTTTGTCAAATCGTGAGTACTTATCCCAGAAGCTGGGGTCTTTGTGTTTATCAAACACTAAATTCTGTAGTTATTCCCTAGTTTTTCTTGTGATTCTATCCTATTCTACTGATCAACTACTCTATTTCTTAGCCAGTACCAAATGATTTTGATGACCGCTGCTTTATAGTGTACTTTTAGATCTGGTACATCAAGGCCACCTTCATCTGCCTTTTTTTTCATTAATTCTCTTGAAACTCTTGAACTTTTGTGCTTCCAAATGAGTTTTGCTACTATTTTTCTATATTTGTAAGATAATTTCTTGGGAGTTTTATTGGTATGATACTAAATAAGTAAATTAGTTTGGGTAGTATTGTCATTTTTATTATATTCGCTTGGTCTACCCATGAACATTTTAAGTTTTTCCAATTGACTAGGTCTGATTTTATTTGTGTGGAAAGTGTTTTGTAGTTTAGTTCATATAGTTCCTGACTTTCCTTTGGCAGATAAATTCCCAAATATTTTATACTATCAACAGTTATTTTGAATGGATTTTTTTGTATCTCTTGCTGTTGAACTTTATTGGTAATATATATCAAAATGCTGCTGATTTATATGGATTTATTTTGTATCCTGCAACTTTGCTAAAGTTGTGAATTTTTTCTAGTAATTTTTAGTTGAGTTTTTAGGGTTCTCTAAGTATACCATCATGTCATCTGCAAAGAGTGATAATTTGGTTTCCTCATTACCTATTCTAATTCCTTTAATCTCTTTTTCTTCTCTTACTGCCAAAGCTAACATTTCTAAGGCAATATTAAATAATAATGGTGACATTGGGAAGCCTTGTTTCACTCCTGATCTTATTGGGAATGGTTCTAGTTTGACTCCATTACATATGATGCTTGTTGAAGGTTTTAAGTAGATACTACTAACCATTTTAAGGAAAAGCCCATTTATTCCTATACTCTCCAGTGTTTTTAATAGGAATGAGTGTTGAATTTTAAGGTTTTTCTGCATCTATTGAGATAATCTTATGGTTTTTGTTAATTTGGTTATTAATATAATTGATTATGCTATTAGTTTTCCTAATATTGAACCAGCCCTTCATTCCTGGTATAAATCCTACTTGGTCATGGTGTATTATCCTGAGGATAACTTTCTGTAATCTTGTTGCTAAAATCTTACTTAAAATTTTTGCATCAATATTCATTAGGGAAATGGGTCTATAGTATTCTTTCTCAGTTTTCTCCCTACCTGGTTTACCTATCAGCACCATATCTGTGTCATAGAAGGAATTTGGTAGTACATCTTCTTTCCCATTTTTTTTCCAAATAGTTTATATAGTATTGGGATTAATTGTTCGTTGAATGTTTGGTAAAATTCACATGTAAATCCACCTGGCCCTGGAGATTTTTTCTTAGGGAGTTGATTAATAGCTTGTTCTATTTCTTTTTCCAAAATGTGGCTATTTAAATAATTTATTTCCTCTTCTCTTTACCTAGGCAATCTATATTTTTGTAGATATTCCTCCATTTCATTTACATTATCAAATTTATTGGCATAAAGTTGGGCAAAGAAACTCCTAATTATTACTCTAATTTCCTCTTCATTGGAGGAAAATTCTCCCTTATTTTTGAGACTAACAATTTGATTTTCCTCTTTTCTTTTTCTAATCAAACTAACTAAAGGCTTATCTATTTTATTGGTTTTTACATAAAAACAACTCTTAATTTTATGTATTAATTCGATAGTTTCCTTATTTTCAATTTTATTGATCCCCCTTTAATTTTCAGAATTTCCAATTTGGTATTTAATTGAGGGTTTTTAATTTGGTCTTTTTCTACTTTTTTTTAATAATAAGCCCAATTCGTTGATCTTTTCTTTCTCTATTTTATGCAAGTAAGTGTCTAGAGATATAAAATTACCCCTTATAACCACTTTAGCCATGTCCCACAAATTTTGGTATGTTGTCTCATTATTGTCATTCTCCTGGATGAAATTATCTATTGTGTGTATAATGTGCTCTTTCACCCATTCATTCTTCAGGATTAGATTATTTAATTTCCAATTAACTTGTGATCTGTTCTCTCCGGGCCTTATATTACATGTGAATTTTATTGCATCATGATCTGAGAAGGATGCATTTACTATTTCTGCTTTTCTGCATTTGATTTTGAGGTTTTATGCCCTAACACATGATCAATTTTCATATAAGTTCCATGAACCCCTGAGAAAAAGGTATACTCCCTTCTATCACCATTCAATTTCCTCCAGAGATCTCTCATACTTACCTTTTCTTGCCTTTTGTTTACCTCCCTAACTTCTTTCTTATTGATTTTGTAATTTGATTTATCTTATTCTGAGAGAGCAAGGTTGAGATCCCCCACTAGTATAGTATTCCTGTCTATTTCTCCTTGCACCTCTGTTAGTTTCTCCTCTAGGAATTTGGATGCTATACCACTTGATGCATATGTGTTTAGTATTAATACCACTTCATTGTCTATGTTACCCTTTAGTAAAATATAGTTTCCTTTCTTATCTCTTTTAATTAGATCTATTTTTGTTTTTACTTGATCCGAGATAAGGATTGCTACCCCTGACTTTCTTGGTTCACCTGAAGCATAGAAGATTCTGCTCCAGCCCTTTACCTTCACTCTGTATGTATCTCTATCTTTTAGATGTGTTTCTTGTAAACAACATATTGTAGGATTTTGGCTTTTAATCCAGTCTGCTACCCGCTTCCGTTTTATGGGAGAGTTCATCCCATTCACATTCACAGTTAAAATAACTATATCTGTATTCCCTGCCATCTTGTTTACCCAGAGCTATGATTTTCTCTTCCCTTTCCCTCCTCCCTTTAGAGTCCCTCCCTCCCCTTTATACCTTTCCCCTAATCTTTCTATTAGTCTATCCCTTTCTTTTCCTCCTTTCCCTCCCACCCTCCCATAAGGAGGGTCAGGCCTTTTTTTTTGAAGCCAAATGTGTCTGATATACTCTCTTAGAGTCCAATCTAATGAGAGTAAGGTTTACACAGTACTTATCACCCTCCCTTCCTTCCCTCAATTATATTAGATCTTCTATGTCTCTTTATGAAATTTTGCCTTATTTTACCTCCTTTATTTTTACTTTATTTTGCCTCCTTTCCCCCCCTATTTTTCAGTATGGTATCCCTTCCACTTCTAATTTCTTTTCCTTTATTAGGAAAGAAAAATCCAATTATACCCCCATTCTTTCAGGACACCTATAGTAGAAATATAGTTCTCAAGAGTTTTTTTTCCTTTTTACCTTTTTATGCTTCTCTTGAGTTCCATATTTGGAGGTCAAATTTTTTGTTCAGATCTGGTCTTTTCATTAGAAATAGGTGAAATTCTCCTGTATCATTGAATGACCATCTTCTTCCCTGAAAGATAATGCTCATTCTAGCTGGATAACTTATTTTTGGCTGTAATCCACATTCTTTTTCCTTTTGGAATATCTGGTTCTACGCCCTTCGATCCTTTAATGTGGAAGCAGACAGATCCTGTGTAATTCTAATGACAGTTCCTTGGTATTTGAACTGTTTCTTTCTAGCTCCTTGCAATATCCTTTCTTTGGTGCAATAGACCTGAAATTTGGCCATGATATTCCTTGGGGTTTTTACTTTGGGGTCTCTTTCAGGAGGTGAATTCTTTCAATGACAATTTTGCCTTCTGATTCTAAAACATCAGGGCAATTCTCTTTCATGATTTCCTGGAAGATGGCATCCAGGTTCTTTTTTTCATTGTGGCTTTCAGGGAGTCCGATAATCCTTAGATTGTCTCTCCTGGATCTGTTTTCCAAGTCAGTTGTTTTTCCTAGGAGATATTTCATATTTTCTTCTATTTTTTCATTTTTTGTTTTTGTTTGACTGATTCTTGAAGTCTTATTGAGTCATTTACTTCTATTTGTTCCATTTTAATATTTAAAGTATTATTTCCTTCAGCTATCTTTTTAGCTCCTTTTGTAGCTGGCTAATTGGATTTCTTGGTTCAATGCATTCTTTTTCCCTTTTGTCAATTTTATTTTTCAGTGAATTTTTGTCTTTTTCCAATTCACCATTTTTTATTTTCCAGTGAATTGGTGATTTTTTCCAATTCACCCATTTTGTTTTTCAGTGAATTGTTTTCTTTTTCCAATTCATCAGTTCTATTTTCCAGTTTTTTACATCTCTGTTGCAGAGCATTATTTTCTTCTTGCACTGATCTCAGATCTCAATTTATTTCCCCATTCTTCTCCTAGTTCTCTTTTGAGATTCTTTATGCAATCTTCCAGATAAGCCTTCTGAAAAGGGGACCAGCTCATGTCCACCTCTGTGGCTTCATCTGGAATTGTTTTCAGAATCTCAGGATCTGGGGCCTGCCCTACTTTCTCTCACTAGAAGCTGTCTATGGTGAGAGCTCTCTTCTGCTTCTTGCTCATGATTTTGAGCTGAGGTATCAGTCACCAGCAGGGAATACTGCTGCAGTTTCAATTTGCCCTGGGGCAGTTTGCCAAGTTTACTTCCGGTCTGAGGCTGGTCGGGCTTGATCTGCACTAGGACCACACTTTCAGCTGCTCTCAATCCACCCTTTACCAAAGGCAGATCTGCCAAACACCTGCCTGCAAGCAGTGTAAAGTGGCCCAGGCATTTCCCAGGGACTTCCTGGTTGCCTAAAATCTGCTGCTCTGACTTTCGCCCTGGACGCACTGGCATCTGATCGAGGCCAGTGGCTGATTCCCCTGAGGCTAACCTCCGGAGTTTTTTTCAAAATAGATTTTTGACAGAAGTGCATTGTAGTCTAAGTGTTTGGTGGAGCCCTCACTCCAGAACTAGTTTGGAGGCTCAATTTGTCTGGGTCTGAGGGAACATCTCAGGAGCTCACAGAGAAAGCTGTCTGCAGTTCGCCATCTTGGCTCTGCCAGAACCAAGACTTTCATAGTTGATCATCACACATTCTTGCTGATATTGTGTGCAATATATTCCTGGTTCTGCTTGTTTTGCTCAGCATCAACTCATGTAACTCTTCCCAGGCATTTCTAAAATCAACCTCTTCACCATTTTTATAGAACAATAATATTTCATTATTTTCATGTACCCCAACCTGTTCAGCCATTTCCCAATTGATGGCCATCATTTCTTTTATTTTCCAATTCTTTTCTACCACACACACACAAAAAAAAGCTGCTACAAATATTTTTGCACATGTGGATTCTTTCCCTTCCTTTATGATTTCCTTGGGATACATGCCCAGTAATGGCATTGCTGGGTCAAAGGGTATGCACAATTTGGGCATATTTCAAATTGTTCTCCAAAATAGTTGCATCATTTCACAATTCCTCCAAAAATTCATTAGTATCCCAGTTTTGTCACATTCCCTCCAACATCTATCATTATCATTTCCTGTCATCTTAACCAGTTTGTGTAAGGTGAATGCCTCAGAGTTGTTTTAGCTTGTATTTCTCTAATCAATAGTGATTTAGAGCATTTTTTATTATGACTGTAAATAACTTTAATTTTATCATCCTTTAACCACTTATCATTTGGGGAATGATTTGTCATGCAAAAACTTTGAAATCATTAGAACTTCCTTCCTCTATACCTTTTTCTTGCCCCCTTCTTCTTTAAGTTCTAAATCTGAGTTAGAATGCTTTCTTATGTTTCTCCAGCCATGTTATAAATAGAAGCACATATTTAGATAATATTTATTTCTTTTAAAATTATCTTATATAATATTTTATCTTTCCCAATTATATGTAAAGACAATTTCAAGCATTTATTTAAGACAACTTTTGAATTCTAAATTTTCTCCCTTCCTAAAATGGCAAGCAATTTGATATAGGTTACATATGTGGTAGTATAGAAAATACATTTCCATATTAGTCATATTGTGAAAGAAAAAGCATACCAAGAGGAAAAATAACATGTAAAAAATAAAGTGAAAAATAGTGTGCTTAAATCCATATTCAGTCTCCATCGCTTCTTTCTCTGGATGTCGATAGAAGTTTTTATCCTGAACCTTTTGAAATTAAGACCTTTTATTTTCAAACAAAGCAGAAACAGTTTATTTTTTAAAATTTCATCAAATATAAAATTTTCTTAAGTACTCTATTTTTTGGAGGGCAAAGGGGGTACAGGTCTACTTCTCTCTTCCTGAAAGATTTCCTTTAGAATTCATATGGAGAACTAGTGATATTAAAGAGTCCATCACTTTTTCCTCAACATATCATTATGTTGACCACTGTGCTAAACATTTTGCAAATATTGATTCATTTGATCCTCAAAATAAAAGTGTTAAATCTGGAATATGAAGACCTGAGTAGACATCTTGGTTCATTATTTGCTGTATCTCTGATCTCTTGATTTACTTTGTTACTTAGTTTCTTTAACTTTAAAAAGAGTAGGTTGGACTAGGTGATATCTATGATTCCTTCCAACTCTCAATCTGTGATGCATTGTTTAAGTCTAGAGAGATGACATATTTTGATCAGATTTATTTGCTTGTTTAGTTTGTAAAGCCAATATCATTGTACTATAATCCCATCTTTGGCATAGGATCTGAGTCTATGAGAAACTAGTTGGCAAGAAACAGTTAAAGTAGCAGAGGATATGCACTAATAAAGTAGAATGAATAGTATAGACAATTAGTCAATAATTTAAGTAGTCATGAAGTTAAAAAAAATTAGAATTCTCCTCCTGATATCCTTTTTTTATAGAAGCCCTAAAATCCTTTATGTGAAGGTATAGTTTTAAGAAGAAAGGAAGATTTGGAACTTTCCATCAATGTATTCCTTTCTCAAGTTGTTAAATCCCTGTCATGCTTAAATATTCAACTAAAATTATATTTTCTCGAGGAAGTCTTTTCTAATATTTCTATTCAGAAATAATATTTCTTTCCTTAGGTATCACATAGCATTTTATAATTTTCTTAAACCAAACTTCCACGAATTTATTTTGAAATATATTTTGATAACTTTTTCATTATGATTGTTTTCTTTTTAATCCAATGTATTTTATATTATGCATTTAAAACATTATTCTGAGAAGGGGTCCATGGGCTTAGTTGAATGATAAAAAGATTAAAAAAATGGTTTAAAAAATTCTAACTTGAAGCTACACCCAATCCTTTCTGATAGATACTTTAAAGAAGATGCCTTCTTTACAGTTCTGGAAACTGAGGTCTGCAAAGGTTAAGTTACTTGTTCAAGTATCACTAATAAAATTTGAACACAGGTCTTTCAGACAGCAGATCTGCTCTTTCACTGGGGAGAGATCATTCATGTGTAAAAATGTTTCAAATGTTTCATTATTTCACTTATGATTAAACTCAGATTTGCAGAGTTGGTCATTGTGGACTGTATCCTGAGTTCACTTGCCCTTTAGAACACATTATTCCTCTTCTTGTATTTTCTGGTCTAAAGAGAATGGTCTTTTGTTTTTTTTAGTTTCTTTTCCTTCTATTTCAAGGTACTTTCTCCTGGATATTTGTAGAAATTGTTGCTTTTGAACTGATAGTTAAGTTTAACAACTATGTGTTTTAGAGTTTGCAGTCTTAGTTTTTTTTTTTTTCTTTTTTTTTCTCTTGAAGATCCATGCATACTTTCATTTGATATTTCATTTTCTCTGCTCAGAAATTATGAACAATTTTCTCATATTATTTCTTGTGTTCAAATGTTTTTAACTTATGTTTATCTGGGAGACATATCATTCTTAGTTTGTGTATATACATTCTGTCTTTGAGATTAGTATATTTTGTTTGAATTTTAATATTAGTTACTTTTAAGTATTTTATTTTTTGCTTCCATTCTTCTAGATTTTTCTCACTTTTGAGTATTTGCATTCCAATCAATTGAAAAGAGAGGAAATCTAGAAGAAAAGTAAATCACTAATAAAGAAATGTGTTCCATGTGAGCAAAATATATTAATCTTGAAGCCAGGATGTATAGAGACAGCTAAAGATTATAGATCCTCCCAAAAAACCATGAAAATCAATTGTTCTCTTTTGTTTCTTTGGTGAGATTTGCTATCACAAATTCAAGTTTTTTCTATTGTGCCAATTATTTTTATTGTATTGGCCACAGTTTTTCCCTTATAATTCTCATTTCTTCTTTACACAACTCAAATAGCATTTTATGGCTTAATATACTCGGCAAATTCAACAGATTCTGTCTCATGAAATGCTGAGCTATCTTCCTTTATTTTGTAATATTTATTTGTAGAATAGCTCTGGATTTTAAATTTTCATCTTGTTTTAATGCTTTTTCTTTTCATTTTTATGACTATGTTCAACATCTCTGAATTTTTTTCCTTGAAATTTTTCTTATTTTCTTAATTTCTTAATTTCATGTCCCTTCCATGTCTTTATTATCCCGTACTTCTCACTTCTGACTCCCTCACCTCTGAGGGTAGTGTTGTGCCACAGTTCCCATGTCTTAGTTTCCTCCAATTGCTCTGTTTCTGTTTCCCTTAATGCCACAGTTCCCATGTCTCAGTTCCCCCAATTGCTCTGTTTCTGTTTCCCTTAATTGTTCTGCCCAAAATAACAATTCCTCCTCCTTCTAGCCATCAGAAATAATTGGACTCAAATTCCAAAGGAGTTATAAAACCTCCACATGGTCCACCTCAATGTACCCCTTATTTTTATGGACCAGACTTACTATCTTCCTTTTCCAAACTTGGCACTCTTCCTTCTTTACTCCCTACCTGTCAGAATTCAATTTATAGTCTTCCCTGGAACTCAAACCCCTCCTAGTTTTTCACCCCTCCTTCTGCCCCATGGGCTCTTTGTTTCCCTGAGCTATGGAAACTTATAAAATCCTTGATACATCTCAACAAGCTGGTGAATACTTTGTGTTAATAGTCCTATTCAGTCAACTAGTCTTATCTCTCCATCAATAAAGTATTATCTAATCTCCAATGTGTGATACTGCTTCAGTTTCTCCCTGAGCATTACAGTAGCTTCCTCCCAGGGAAGGTATCCATTGTTCAACAGCTTAAAGATCTAACCTGAGGCAATCCATTGTTTGCCAGCCTAAATATTTAACCTAAGAAGGGAAAAGAATTTCTCCTTGTTGGATGATGGGCTCTTTCCCTCAGATTTAGTAGAGTGCCTTATAATCTTGTACAGACTACCTTTTCTCTCCCCCTATACACACTGTACTACCCCATTATTTCTCTTCTTCAGTTTTCTGGCCAGGATGTTCAGAGGATTGCAATGTTAGTGCTGTTGCACCTGGGGATTTGTTCCTGTCCTTTGGAATTTGGATCTACAGGACTGAGGATAGGGAAATATGTGGAGTTGAGTCTATTTAAAATTTAGACATATGCCCTATACCTTTCACTCTGTTTTTCTATCATCTATCAAGGGGATTTTGTAGCAGAATGCTTTCAGGGCACTGGTCACTGAGGTCCCAGAAGAAATGCATTTTGGAAGCCATGTGTCTATGGCAGTAGAAAGAGGGAGTAGGAATTATTGGGTGAGGTTGAGTTTTGTTGCAAGCCTGTGGATAGATCCTTGTGTTGGCTACTCTGACTTTATGCTGAGGGATGGTGGGATCCTGAGTGAACTCAATGTAGACATTATTTCATAATGTTACTTTTTTTTTTTGGGGGGGGGGAGGTGTTCCTGGTGTTTTAGACCATGAAGATAGCTGAAGTTTTTAGTTTGTTTTTAGTGTATAAATTCAGTTTAAAAGGTTAAATTTAAATTTGGCCAAATTAAATACTGAGCTATCAACAACTGGCTGGCCACTAAATGTTAAAATTTTTTATCACACTAAAGCATAGAAGATATTTTGAACTGTGTAAGAAATTTATATGGATAGAGCCAGCCAGAGTTGTTCTTCCTCTCTTCCCTCCTCCCCATCTCCATCACTTGATCATTTGTTGAGATTTCTTATCCTCTGATGGCTTTATTTCACAGAACACATTTCCTTTTGCAGGCGGTCAGGTGGAATTTAGTCTGCCCTTTGTCAATTGGGAAATCTCATTTGAGTTAGACATTCCTCACCTCACCTCCATTAGCCTTATTTGGCTGGATGTTTTTCTGCTGACAGCTAAGGAAGCCAAACATAGGGCTGTTGCTTTGTGTTCTTCTCTGTGCAGTCTGGCCAGAGAGATGACAGGTAAGGAGCCTTTGACAGAATTACTGACCAGCAGTTAAGTTGTTGGTTAAAGTATTCCACCCCCTTAGGATGCCAGAAATCTCTCACATTTACAAAAGCCTGGTAGATGTTCCAGAGCCTTTGCTCAGACTATCCAGGAACAAATTTCCAAAGAAAATAAAACCCTTCATGAATTGTCTGATGACTATTCTCTGGAGAAAGATTGTGTTCAGATACATTCATCTCTATTATCTTAACATTTATGTACTATCCACTGGGATAGTGTGTAGCCTTATTATGTCTGTGTTTATAGCTTATTCACAGGATCACAAATTTAAAGTTGAAAGAGATCTTAGAGATCATTGAATCCAGCTCCCTCATTTTACACTTGAAAAAAACTGATTGATACAGTGAGGTTAAGGGACTTGATCAAGATAGCAGAGGTAGTGAGCAACAAAGGCAGGATTCAAAAGCAAGTTTTTCTGACTCCAAGAACTGGAAGCACAAGGGATAGATGCAAAGGGTCTTCTCCCTTGAAGTTGAATAGGTAAAGACAATGTTACAATTACCTGGAGTTACAGAATTCAAATGTTAGATACAGTATTAGTCCACTCTTTCTTGAGCCACATCTATATCTTTCCAGTTAACAGAACTTTGGTAACCTTTCCAACTCCACAAAATAGAGCAAGACAAAAACAGATTTTATAATGCTTGCCAGACATCAGGCATATAAACAGTTAAGAAGTCAGAAAAAGGAGCAGATCTAAAAAAAATCAGCATCTATCCTGAAAAGTTTTTTGGTTTCACACTATGAACACAGAAATTCTGTTGTTCATACAGAACAAGATGATGAATTCACCACAAATAAAAAAAAAACTAAACTAAACAGAGTAACTTTAAAAGCAATTCTCTATTTTAAAGATTTTATAAAATTAACAGCTAATTAATATATTAATGCCTTCACGAACAAACAACCAGTAACAATGAAAATGAGGCACCATTGCCAGGAAAGCAGACAAACAAAAACAAAATTAAGAAAATAGTTAACTTTATAAGATCCTTTCCCAAAATTTTATTTAAGAAAGAATCCTGAATCAGGAGCATGAAAGTAGTTGGATATATCATTTGATGTATGAATAACCTTGAAGAGCATTAGCAAGTGGAACCCCTTTGAAATAGAACACTGGACAGAAAAATGGTTAGCTAATATCAACCAAAAGAGCTAATGCTTCTGGTGAGTTAAATAGAAGCATATTGCTTAGAGTGAGGAAAAAATCCTTACATGTAATTCACTTTGGTCAGATACTACTGGAAGAACTGTGCTCAGCACTAGGTGCTTCCTGGAAGGTGAGAGATAGTAAAGATATTCAGAAATATTCTTTGTGAAGATGTTTCGAAGCACTAAGAAATGTTTGAGATGGAGAAGAGTTAAAAGGGGTTATGGTCACTGTTTTCAACTATTTAAAAGATTATCATGTGGAAGAGTGAGTAGACTTTTTTAGACTTTAGAGGAAAGATCTAGGACACAAGGAGTTACGTACAATTACATATTTTTTTAAAGACATCAAGCTGAGACTGAGTGGTTACTTGATTACATTATGGAATATCACATGATTTTAACAGTTAAACATAGCATGGTATGTGGATATATGATTTTGGTTTTACGAGTAGAACTGCTTCCTGTTGAAGGATTAACTTTTCCACACTTCTGAGGGTGGTTCTTGAGAGGTGTAGTAGACTATAAATTTGCTGATCTGTGATCACGTGGTGATGAGGTTAGGACCTAGGAACTGCTCCTTGGATGACATAATTCAATGTTTTATCAGGTGCTAAAGTGAAAAATTTACTTCTTGGTAGGTTTTTTAGAGTTTCTATTCTTTCTTTCCTTTTAATTTTCTCTTCATAGTCCCTCTGAAATCCAAACTAATGTTTTTGTTGGTGAATAATCTATCCTTGAATCTGCTATCACTTTCCTTTCCATCTCGTTCCTTTCTCTTTCTTTGCTGAGGTACACTCAAACTCTTTGTAACCCAGACTCCATGTATGTATGTTTATGTGTATTCTGACCTCTTTTGACCAATATAGAAGAAAATGAAAGTTAAGTGATACTTCCACAGCTCCACTCCTTTTCTCTATTCTCTCAAAAAATATTAGAATCACTTTTAGATTTTCTGTCTCAGTTGAGCACCACTTTGAACCTTTATGACATTAGGACTTTGAAAGAATGATTTTATCATCCCCCTATCATTGGAATGTAAACACTTCATTCTTATAAAGTCTATTCTGATTATTCAATTGCATTTATCTTTTGTTTTTCTCTTTACTCCATTATTTCTATTTCAAAATTCATCTTCATTTGTTTTTCATCAGAAATTTTAGAAAGCCTTCTATTTCATGAAAAACTTCATTTTGTCTTTTGTAGAATTACAATATTTTTTTTTTCTGGAGAAGTTACTCTTCATCATAAAACTTTATCTTTTTTGTTTTAGAATATTTCATTTCACATTTTCCACTTCTTTTTATAGTGATAACTGCTAAATGTTTTTTGATATTCACTCACTCAGTATCTGATTGTTTCCTTTTTGGCTGCTTGAGGAATTTTTTCATTTATATAGAACCTCTGGATTTTGGCAATGGTATTCCTGGTAGTTTTCATTTCGAAGTTTCTTTTATTTTTATAATGTTCTCTTGTTCTAACATGTCTAAATAGTTTTTTCTCCTGACATCACCTTTGAGAATTCAATGACAGTAGAGTGAGATCCAAGTGGAATAAGATGTTATGTGAGTAACAAGGATTTTTAGTACTATTCATTTTAATTCACTAAATATATATTAAACTCTTGCTATATTCAGGGACCAATGGTAGGTCAATAATTATGAATTTAAGATTAGCAATGGTTATAAAAACTTATTTTTACTAGGATGCTACATATAAACGATAATCTGTGTCCCAAATTCCCTTATAATTTATACTTTTTTTGGTCACAGATAATTTTTCTTTTTTTTTAATGTGTTCAAAATAAAAGATAAAATTAGGGGAATTATATCATATTCTTTTTTTTTTTTTTTTGCTTTTTGCTGAGGCAATTGGGGTTAAGTGACTTGCCCAAGGTCACACAGCTAGGAGATGTTAAGTGTCTGAGACCAGATTTGAACTCAGGTCCTCCTGACTTCAGGGCTGATGCTCTATATACTGGGCCACCTAGCTGCCCCAATTCTATCATATTCTTTTATTTTTTAAAGGAATAATTTGCATTAAATCCTTGTAATACAATACCTGATTGCATGGATTTAAATACATTATTCATGACAATGATAAATGAGAATACTGGAAGGAACTCATTTGAATATAATCTCATCTATATCATGATTGCATGCCTCAGAACTCAAGTATTATATTAAAGCAAAGCTCCAATATGTACCCCCTATTTAGGATATTAAAAATAATATGTATGACTTTTAAAAATTAAAGAAGTTTTAAAACTGGAAGCAATCATAGAAGTTAGTTAGTCCAGCCTCTTACTTTATAGATTGAGAATCAAGATCTAGAGGGGATTTAATGCCTAGCCCAAGGTCACTCAAAAATCTACAGAGGTGAGACTTGAACCCTGGTACTCCAGATCAAGCTATAGCATTTTATCTGCTGTGATAACCTACGTCTTTTCAGTTAGTGATAGGCCCTGCATGATAATTTTAATAATTCTTTTAAGCCCTTGCAACAATAATAATAGCAACTAATATAACTTTTAACATAATCTATTTTCCCCAATTATATGTTAAATATTTTTAAACAATTAAAAAGTTTTGGGTTCGAAATTCTCTTGAAAAAAATTTTCATCCATCACCTCCAAATCATATGGACTACTTGGGAGCACTAATATGTTCATATTTTTCTTTTGGCCTCCCATTAGCCTTTGTTAAGTCTAATGATACACTCTTGCGGGACCAGTTTGAATCATGGCATTTAAAAATAAAAATTAAAAAATATAAAATAAATTCCCCTTGGAAGTTTTGTAAAATCTATAACAAAGAACTTAATCATATATAGGGAATACTTGGTCCTATGCCACTGAGCTTTGTTGAGCTGAGTTGTATCAAGGAGGTGGTTCCTCTTTTAGTCATGGCTAAGGGACTATTGGACTTCTCTGTTCTTCATTCTTTCCATGACTTCTCATTGGCTGGGGTGAACACATAACTTACCCAGAAGATTAAAGAAGCAGCTATCGTGTATAAAAATGCAATTGCTTTAGCATTTGTCATTATTGTTAACATAAAGTAACTATTTCCTTCCATTGGCCAATATATAGGAAAATGTGTCAGGATCCTAGTTCATTCGATGATATCAATGTTAAATTTCTACTCTATAAAGTATAATGAGCTAGATGATGGAGGAAATAAAGAAATGAAGAAGATTTCTACCTTTGTGGAGCATGCAATCTTAACATGGGAAGTAGAAAAAAAGGATAAATGTAACCTATAAGTAATCATGAGTATATAATAAAAATATAAAAATATTCAAAACCTCACATTTCAGAGTGCCTTTAAGCTGATGGGATGTCTGTTTCATGACAAACTCGTAACAGATAGGACAAATTTTATTTTCATTTGACAGATGGGAAAAAAAAGCAACCCGATATAGAGTTAAACAAATTGTTAATACCTAGGATCAGCAAAGGATTTTTGAGTCAAATCTCTCCCAGCTTGAAGTCCAATGTTTCTTTTTCTACTCTATTACAAGAATGTAATTTTGTTTTACATTTTTATTTATTTATTTTTTCCTGAGACAAGTGAGGTTAAGTGACTTGCCCAGGGTCACACGGCTAAGAAGTGTTAGACTGAGAGCAGATTTAAATTCAGGTCCTCCTGACTTCAGGACTGGTGCACTATCCACTGCACCACCTAACGGCACCAAGAATGTAAATTAGAGTACAATATGGGCTCATACTTCTGTTATGTCAGAAGAAGGAGAAATCACTTTCAGCTAGACAATAAGAGGAAGTTTGTAAACATCAAGGAAGGTTTCATTAAAGTGTTGCCCTCTGAATTGAATTCTGAAATGAAAACACTGATAGTAAAGAATAGGGAAGAAGGACCTTCCAAGCATATAGAAGTGTAAATAAAGAATGGAATTCAGAAGTGAGAATTAATTTAAAAAGATAGCAGAAATCTATGAACCAGAAAAAGGGGCGATCTACACTGAATATGAACTTATACTGTGTTTTATTCTCTTTAAATTTATCTCTTTTTCCCAGCAGTAACTGCTAACAGAGGAGTTAATGACTTCTAAATGAAAATTTATATGACAAGTGTCTACGGTTTATTATGAAATTATAAGATGTCACATTCTCAGATCCTTCCTGAGATGGCATAGTCTCGGCAGTCAGTTGCTCTATCACATTCCAACATTTTTTTACAGCAACTGATAGAACAAACGAAAATTGGCTAGTTCTTTACAAGAAATGAAAGGCTTTTTGTGTGCAGCTTAAAATTTTGAGCAAAATATCCTGGATGCATTCTTTTCATGACTCCTTTCCCTTCAGGTATTGGGTTTAGAAATGGGACCTCAGGACCAAGCAACTTGAATGCACCCAATTTGGACAATGAGCTTACACAGACATTTTAATCCTTTTGTGGATGAGAGCTTCGGTTTTCTTTATCTAGAGAAATCACAGGAATGCAAGGAGAAAATGGGGCCCTGCTTCTTCAAGTTCACATTGGTAGATTACAAATGAAGTTCATTGACCTCTGATCCTTGGAGCTTGAGGATTTCAAAGCAGGATTCTCCAAGCATGAAACTTGGAAGGAAGAAAAGAGGGAAGGGGAAATCTGAACCAGAGCCATGGCTATTTTATAGACTTCAGAGTTTGTTTGCTCTGTCTGGGAAAATCTGATTTGTTTTTTTCTGCAAAAAAGAGGCAGCGCTCCACACAGTTCATTTGATTAGGGCACATAATAAGATTTTGGTGTATTAATAAAGTTAATAATATGAAGTTGTGGCCATGTTTTTTGTGAAATATGAAAATTTGCCTTGGTGGAATCAGAAGGAAGGAATGTGATTGGTTCAGCAGGAAAACTGCCCAGCAACTCAGGGTTATTATGAGGTTGAATTGCTAGTTAATCTATAATTAAATTTGAAGCCACAAACTAAAAGTGAAGGATGAACCAAATCACTGAAAGGGAATCACCCTGAGAAATGGTGAAAGGCATGGGAGAGTGTTTCACTTCCTTCCCAATCTTCCCCTGCTTTCACTGGCAATGTTACCTTGAAGTCAACTGTTAGGAGACACTATATCCAGTAGAGAGCAAATACCCACACTAGACAAATTTGGATATGGGGAAACTTGGGGCAGAGAGAAGCAGCCTTGAGGAATAGGAAGAGCTAGCAAAAGAGAAAAGAGCCAGCTATGGAAGAAAGCATACTCAGGAACCCAACGGCTGCAGAGTTAAGTTTCAGCTTCTATATTGAGCCCTTACTATGTGCTAGGCACTATGCAAAGTACTTTAGAAATATTATCTCATTTGATTTTCTTAAAAAACCTACTAGATAATATTGTTATTTCCACTTTACATTTAAGGAAACTGAGAGAAATAGCACGTAACCCAAGAGCACAATTAATATGAATTTGATGCCAGATTTAAGCTCGGGTATTCCTGACTCCATGTCCAGTGCTCTATCTACCATACCACTTAGGATTATAGGAAGAAAAAAAGAAATTCTAAGCCTTGTAGTACTGGGACTTTTGAGTTGCCTTTTTTAGACATACACACACATAGATACATTCACATTCAGAGATACAGATACATACCTATGCAAATAGGTATCTATATATACACACCTATATATACACACACACATATATATAAATTATATATATGCACACACATATATATAAATTATATATATGCACATATATAAAATTATATATATATATACATACGTATAAATATATATATATATATATATATATACACACATCTATACATATACATACATTGTCCCTTTCTGATTCAGACAATACAGTTTTTCATACTTATTGGGAGAATATTTTGTGGCTGCTCTTCTTACAATGTTTTCTTAATAGTTCCATTGCTAAGAGAATAGTGACTTATTTCTAATGGAGAGAACACCAATGAAGGATCATGAGCTCCAGTTAGTACTGCAGACAGAGCACAGGAATACTTCTAGAACCAAAGGTGGTAGCATCCTCTGAAAACTCATACCATGAGTATTAATTAATGCATTATATTGTGAGCTCTTTGAGAACAAGGGCTTCTTTAAAGTGCCCAAGAGGAGACCAAATACAAGATTGTTGAAACGTTTTTTATGAACTCTGTATTCTCAGAATTCTTCACAGTACCTAGCACATCCTAGATATTTAACAAATGCTTGTTAACCATCCAAGGGAAAGTTGTTGGAGTACTCTCAAATGTAGTGAGACATTCCTCTTGTTGAGGAGAGAAGTAGAAGAATATGGGTTGGGAGGGATATGAGCTTCAGTTTAGAAACAATACAAATGGAAAAGCCTTTCACTAGCAATTACTCCAATAAATATGTATTAGATGCTTTCCATATGGAACATGAAGCCTCAGAAAAGAAACCAAGTTTCTGGAAATCAAAGCAGTTCTTACTTTCTTGTCAACTGAACTAATTGAAGGTCACTTTCAAGAGTTTGATGTTTCTTGAGGATCAAAAAAATAGAAACTTTTGAATCATGGCACACTGAAACAATTAAGAAGGCACATTTAATAAGTAAATGCATACTGCATTTCCACAAGCCTCAAAATACAGAAAACATTATGGATTGGTAAAAAAATGCATTTTAAGTCATTGTCTTTCAATTTATTTACGTCTTTGCCACTTTGTGTCACATTAAACATTCAGGAGCATACCCTCATAAAAATTTTTTATTGTATTTATTATAAAGGGCAGAAATATTTTCAGAAGCAAAGATCCTCCCATCACCTCCAAAGCCTCATAGTACTGTATATTAAATCCAAGTGAATAAATTATTTAACAAATCATAGAACTTAGTAAAATAACTGTAGGAATACCACTTCAATATAACTACATGAAGAGATAGCTGGCAAAGATAATCATAAATTTATGAGAAGCCTAATTAAATGTTTTCAAAAGAGGCCTTTTAGTTTCAGAGAGGAAACCCAAAGATGAGTCCAACTAAGTTGAAACCTTAGCCCTGTATGTATGATCATTGGATTCTTATATTGTTAGCTAGAATTCTCTAAATAGTAATAATAATCTGTTTACTTTGACATTATTTCACTTATCTATACAATCATGAGTGAGGCCCAAGGTCTATCAATATCATTGCAGACATGAGGAAATTGAAACTTGAAATCCTGAATCCCAAAATCACATGGATATTATACAGTAGAATCAGGATTTGAATCCTAGTGAGATTATATACTTGTTTTTGCTAGGAAGTTAGGAGCAAGTAGGTAACATCTGTGTTTTATATTTGTTAATTTGTCTAAATTTGTAAATATACTATTCTAAATATAGTTGTCTCAAATGACCTCTAACAAAGAATTTGTTGTGTAGATAGGATAAGATTTTAATGGAGTTCTAAATCATTTATTTTTCAGTTTGTATTTGAACATTTCACACATTGATGTCTATGACTGGGAGATTTTTAAGGATAGATGAGAAGTCACTTTTATTCATTCTGCCCAACTAGCTACATGAGAACAATAGTCATGGAAAAACATTTAAAGTAACATCAGTCTAAAAACATGAATACCAACTATATAAGTAGGGTCTGACTTGGTTTGAGTAGATTAAACAGATTACTTGACCATGTGTGTTGTCTGTAGTATATGTTTCCAGTTTGGCCATTATGAAGTATCCAATTCTTTTGGATTTTTTAAAATTTTTTGAATTTTTAAAAAAAGCCAATGTTAGTTTTTTATTCAATGTTCATCAATGTATAAAATGGATTTCTTTGTGTTGCTGGAGGAAAAGTTTCAATATAGAAAAAAAGTATTATGTCTAGAGTTATTGTCCAGAAATTCTCCTCTGGCCTTTCCAATAGTGTGCTCCCCTCATTTATAGCAAACACTCAAAATGAAATAAAAATAGCTTACTTCAATATGGAGACATAAGCCATTATAAAAATGTAGAGTAAGTAAATAAGATCAAGAGGCTCCTTAATTCCTCTTCATATTGTTTTTGCTATCAGAGTGGTATCATCTGCATGTAACAAATTGTTGATATTTCTCTGGATAATCTTAATTTTGGTTTTCAATTCATCTAGCTTGGCATTTTATATGATGTACTCTGCATAAAAGTTAAATAATATAACAATGTACAGCTTTGTATTCATTTTCCCATTTATAAGACTATTGGTTGTTCCATGTTTTGTTCTAAATAATGTTCTTGGCCTGAATATAGGTTCAGGAGACAATTAAAGTGATCTTGTATTCTCATCTTTTTTTTAAGAAATTGCCATATTTTTTATGTATACATATATTCGATTTGCCAATATTTTAACATAATTAACATGTAGTGGATATCCTGCCATCTAGGGGAGGGGTGGGGAGTTGGGGGGAAAAATTTGTAACGGAAAGCTATGTAAGGGTTATTGTTGAAGAATTACCCAGACATATGTTATGCAAATAAAATAAAAAATTAAAAAAAAAAGGAAAAAAAAAAGAAATTGCCATATTTTGTTGGGACCCACATAGTGAAAATCTTTAGTATAATCATTGGAGCAGGCATTAATATTTTCCTGGAATTCCTTTGCTTTCTCTGTTATCCAATTAATGTTGGTGATTTGTTCTCTAGTTCCTCTGCCTCTTCAAAAATCAGTTGGCTAAGATGACAGGAAAAAATAATGAATGTTGGAGGGGATTTGGGAAAACTGGTACACCAAGGTATTGTTGGTGGACTTTTGAAATGATTCAACCATTCTGGAGAGCAATCTGGAATTATAACCAAATGGCCATCAAACTGTGGTTACCCTCTGACCCAGCAATGCCATTACTGTGTCTGTATACCAAGGAAATCACAAAGGAGAGAAAAGGACCCACATGTGAAAAATGTTTGTGGCAGCCCTTTTTGTAGTGGCAAAAAACTGGAAACTCTGTGGATGCCCATCGGTTGGAGAATGGCTGAATAAGTTATCGTAAATGAAAGTTATGGAATATTATTGTTTTATAAGAAATGATCAGCAAGGATAATTTAAGAGAGGCCTGGAGAAGCTTACATGAACTGATGCTAAGTGAAGTGAGTAGAACCAGGAGATCATTGTACATAGCAATAGCAAGATTATATGATGATCAATTCTGATGAATGTGACTCTTTCCAACAGTGTGGTAATTCAGGCCAGTTCCAATTGTCTTATGATGGAGAAAGCCATCTGCACCCAGAGAGAGAGAGCTGTGAAAACTGAGTGTGGATCATAACATAGTATTTTTACTTTTTGTTGTTGATTGCTTGCATTTTATTTTTTTCTCATTTTTTCTCTCTTTGAGCTGATTTTTATGCAGCATGATAATTTGGAAATATGTATAGAAGAATTTTACCTTTTGGGCATATATTGAATTGTTTTCTGTCTAGGGGAAAGGATGAGGGAAGAGGGATAAAAAATTTTGATCAACAGTAAATGTTGAAAACTATCTATGAATGTGTTTTGAAAATAAAAAGCTTTATTAAAAAATCAGCTACTCTTCCAATAATTCTTGGTTGTATATATATTGCTGAAGCCTAGCTGGCGGAATCTAAAGTATAACCTTGCTGGCATGGGAAATGAGCACAAATGGGTAATTTGAACAACCTTTGGTGTTTAATTCTATACAGGCAGTTATTTCCTTGAGTATTCTAAAGTACCAAATTTACTCATGATTATATTCAATCCAAAGAAGCAGTGCCCTTCCTATTGACTACCTATTGACTGATTCGGTACATAAGACTCTTGGTCCCTATTCTCTGGAGGGCTCACAAATTTTTAGACTTCCCCAATCAAATGACTTCTACCTCCTATGATTATTGAATTCTTCTTCCATCTGAGGAAATCTAAACTTTACACCAGTCCAATTACTGATACATAAAGATGTGAAATCTGAAAAGAAGTCTAGCATACAAATAGAAGGTTCAACTCAGACTTAGGGAAACCAGAATTAAAACTTTTGGGCATTTCCTATCTGTGTGATCCTGGGCAATTAACATAACTTCCTTTAGGTTCAATTGTCTCATCTCTAAAAAATATAAAAGACTGGGAGGGAGAAAAAAGAGATAGTATAACTTTTTTCACATGTTGATTTGAAGATCCAGTTGATATAATAGTTAAAAAATACTTAGGGAGCATTTAAAATTTATTAATGTGTACTATTTTATGTCTAACAATAGTACAATTAATAATTATGCTTCTAATGATAAGGGGAATATTTATTATAAGTACATACCTAGGATAAAAAGAAAAGCTCTATGGCTATGCCTGTGTAGTCCAAGAAGTATATAACAGAACAATCAGAAAATTAGATGAATATAAATAGACAATCTCAACAGCTCAGGCTTAAGCCACCCTCTTTCCTGATCTCACTTTTAAAAATTTAATGTCTGTGGCCAGTTGTCTTAGCTTCACACTTAATATTGTGTTCATAGAGAACTTGGGAATGATATACATTTAACAGGGCAATTAATGTTAATCATGGTGCAACAAGGCTCTCATCTAAACAAAATTTAGTTATTAATAATGGATACCATATGAACACCAACTGTCTCTTTGTAGCCAAAGGATGATACATAAATCGCACCAGACAAAAATGTATCATATTTTGAATTTTATCCCATCCTTTACCTGCACATCAGCTGTTATCATATTTGCATCAAGTGCATTTTATTTTATAGCCATGAATTTTAAATATAAGCGATATAACCAAGAAAAAAAAATGACATGGTTCCTTTGTTTAGGGAAATGGATCAGCAGGGAATTCACAGGAAATGTACATTTCATTACATACCCAATGAAGCTCAAGAAAAACCAGCAACACTTGTTTCTCACTAATCATATTTTTCTTTTTTCAATTTTATGGAAACAATTAACATTTTGGCCATATGCCTTTGCTTGATCATTTCTATGGTACTATTTTCTTAAGAGAGGATATTAGAAACCTCTACAGTGATCACTGCCCTCAAGAGTTCACAATTTCCTTGAATTTATTTTTTAATCATGGTCCAATCAATTATCTTCTTTTAACCTGATAGAGACTCTTTCATCAAAAAAAAAAAATCTTTGGAGTTAGTATGCATGAGCATAATCTTTTACCTTCAGTATGTTGGTTCCCCCTAGCTGTAAATTCTGAAAGGCATCATGTTAGACACATTGACTAAATGGGACCAGTTCACGTTGGCATGAATGGATGGATGTGTGTGTGTGTGTGTGTGTGTGTGTGTGTTAGAACAACTATAGTCTTTGCAACTAATAGAGCAAAATGAAAAGTCTAAAAATACTTTCATCAATTTATTTTTCCCTTTCAGATTTCAAATACTTTATAAAGTTCAAGGAAATGGATTACAAACATTTTATGTTTGTCAAATAAGTGATTGATAATAAATTTGGTTTTGTGCAGTAGATCAAAGACATTGAGGACTTTTTTGGAAATTAATATCTAAAATGAGAGTTTCATGCCTCTTCCTATCCCCTTTTAAATTAACTTTCTTTCCTCCCTTCCTTCCTTCCTCCTTCTCTTGCCTCTTTCCCTCTCTTTTCTTTTTTCCTTCTTTCTTCAATCCCTTCCTCTTCCTCCTTACCTTCCTTCCTTCCTTCCTTCCTTCCTTCCTTCCTTCCTTCCTTCCTTCCTTCCTTCCTATACTTTAGTTATATCACTTTTAGTTTAAAAAAAGGTTATATATTACCTGACAGTTTTTTTGTGTCACTTTCTCCTTCATTTCACATTAGCCTCTTTAATCTTGTCAGGAAAAGTCCCTTGTTACTATCAAATGTTGTAATAAGATGCTTTTGATTTCCTTTGCTTTTGAAATCCTAGCTTTATGGTTTTTCTCCTTGGTAATAAGGATCAATACCCTTGGCTTGATTAAAAAAAAGAAAATCAGATTTGGTATTTTTAATAGACTTTTGGGTGAGGGAGGAAGTTTAAAAGAGTGGCTAAGACAGAACAGGTTTTTCCTATTATGTCCATTGTTTATTTGTGGATTCCAGAAGGCATAAAAAAATCTCAAACATTTCCTGGAATTTCTTAGAAGATGAAGGTTTTGCATTGTATACTATGTCGAGGTTTTCCAATTTATTTACAGTTATTGGAAGAAAAGCAATGACTCGAGAAGTTATAGAGAAAAAAAATAAGTTTAGAGAGCAACATTTCAAGATGAACCTTCTAACAATTCTTACACCTCTAAAATTTACTTCAAAGAAAATATACCAGCAAAATACATTCTAGCCAAGTATCATATACTTCCCTTTATTCTTTCTGTGTTAAAGATTTCAGGTCTTCAACACTCAGGCCCTTTCTTGTGATAGGGAAAGGTTAAGAACACCGTGATAATAAGACTTCTGAAATCCTGTCAAGGTGTACTTTGCATTTTAAATAACACCAGCGATTTCTAAAATTTTATCACGTCCTCCTAACTCACTTTTGTAGCAGTATTTCAAAATCACATAGAAGTACTAGTGCAAGAATGAAGGGAAGAAATGAGAGAAAAGCCCCAATACTTCACAAATGATTAAGGCAATTCATATCCCAAAATGCCTTTGTGGTTCCATTCATCGTGGTCCAGTTCTGAGGTCCTATTTAATGACTGTCAGAGTATATAAGTTAGAATTTAAATGAGAATGGATGCCTAAATGGTGTTTCACATTTCTGGTTAGGCCAATTCAAGAGCACAAGTTATATAAGCTGTCACTTTAGTAAAGTCATCCTTAAAATATATTGGAATACTTTTTCACTACTAAAATTGAGTGTAGCAAAAACTATAAACAATAGCAGGGCAATGAACTCCATAAATTGGGCCTTATAGTTCTTCTTTCCCATTAGGAAGTCAAATAAAAAGTTAGGGAATATTAATGCAGTCTTTGTTAACTTTACTTTCTATGACTAAAGCTTATTCCTGATAAATATATAGAAGACAGAAAAAATTGTGCTGTTTTCTCAAAGGACAAAGGATTTCCCAAAAGTCATACATTTTCCTATGGTTTCCTTAAAAATTTATTGCTTTTTCAGTAACTGCAGTCATCACTGTTCAGTGTAAATTAAGAAATCAGACATTAAGATCAATAGAAGAATTATGGTGAAATTCACTTATTAATGTTAGTATTATGAGTGGTGGGTATATTATAGAAGAATCACATTTTGCAACTCCTGTACCATTTGACACTGGTAAGTATTTTTTTTAACCTCAGAGATTCAATTGAACTGAATCCCACAAGCACTTAGAAAGCCCCTACTATATACTATATATAATACTGTGATTTGGAATTCAAATATAAAGTTACATATTTTGTAGTCATATCATATCATTAATGAGCTTATATTTGAATGTATAAGGCAACATGCAAATAAGTAAATATAAATTGAGAAGATATAAATAAAAAAGAGAGCAATAACAAGGAGGGAAATCAGAAACATCTTACCATAAGAAGAGTCACCTAAGCTGAACTTTGAAAGAAGTTAAGAAGTCTAAGAGGTGGAAATACCTTATCTTCCATACCTAAGCAAAGGTATGGAAGAGGCAGATGGAATAACAACTTCAGAGAACAACAAATAAGCCTATTTAGATGGAGCATAGAACACATGTAGAGGAATTATATGAAATTTCTTGGAAAATTAGAATGGATTTTGAAGGTGAGATGTTGTTAACATTCCCCACATGATGCTTAGAGGAAATGCATAATACCTCCTGTAATTAGGAAAATTTTATTTGACAATTGTGCACAGAATATGGAATATTGAAGTAAGAGATAAGAAGCAGGGAATCAAATTAGGAGGCCATTGTAATGATCCAGATACGAGGTGATAAGGACTATAGAACTGACTATATAAATAAAGAGAAAGGGTCAGACTGTGGAGATAATATGAATGCGTGTTCCCAAAGTAAAATAAGGAGAACATTTCTCTTACACATATTATTTTGTATTGTGGGAATGTAGGCATAGAATACGATATATTGCATTGATTGTTTTTTAGATCTTGACCAACTGTGGTAGTTTTCTTTTTTCTTTTCTTTAAAAAATTCTTAGTTATGGAAGTTATTTTTCTGAGTGGGCAAAAAAGGAAATGTGAAATCTTGGATGAAATTAAAAAATATATATTTTTGAAATGGATCAGGTTTAGCTATTGATTGAATAAGATAATGAAGGAAAAGGAAGATTCAAAGAAGTCTCTGAACTGGGTTTATTAAAAAAGTGATGCCCTCTATGGAAAGAGCGTAGTTTGAACAAGAGTAAACTGGATAAGAAAGAAAAGAGGGTAGTGGGTAGAGTAAGTTAAGTTAAAGTAAAACTGGAGATGGGGTAGAGAAGGGCTAAATTCAGGAAAGTTAACTAAATCCAGAAGGATTAGGAAATCCCATCAGAAGACAAAGACAAATGCTATGTTCAGAAAAATCAGAGAAGTATAGGTAACTGATGCAATGGTAGAAACAAGCACTGAGGCAAATGCAGGAATTTTATTGGATGATAGGATATAGAACTGGAAAGGTATCTTGGACTTCATAGAAGAGGTAACCAAAATCCAGTTTCCCTATATCATACAACCAGTAATTGTTGAACTCAGGATTTCAATCTGTTTTTTTTTTTGTTTTTTTTTTTGATTGAAAAGCAGGATTTTATCATGGCAGCCAAA
>JAJPUD010010641.1:2629-21760 GCA_023553655.1 Myrmecobius fasciatus | reverse complement strand
ATTTGACTAGAGTAGACAGACCCTATTACAGAATACACAATTAGATTGGGTCTGTGGCAATGTAGAGTGCAGTTGAGTAATTTCCTCATTTTTGCCTATTTAACAGTTGGATTTGGTTTTTGTCTAAGGAAGTAAGTCAGCTTGTATGCAGAAACATTTTCAAAGTTTATCTCAGTCTGTACCTGACTTTCCTCTTGTAGAAATGTGATCCTTGGGGGTGATATTGGTTGACTTCCCTTTAGTTACTCTGTCTACATCATTAAATAAGCAGTACCTTTTTTTCTGTATACCTCTATCTTCTTCTGGTTCATAGACTCTCTCTGAAAGCTCTAGCTTATTTTAACATAAGCTTATCTCCCAGTGCTTCACACAATGTTTTGCACATTGAAAGTACTTAACTAAATTTCTTTTCCATTCAGAGAATCCCAAAGTTGTATAGCCAGATGAGAAATAAACTAACTACATGGCCAAAGAGCAATTAGTTAATCACTATGAGTTCCAGTTCCCTTGTCAGTAAAATGGGCATAGTAATATTTTTAGCATCCAACTAATAGTTTTGTTAAGAGATTTATAGGTGTTTTGAAAAATTTCAAAGTTTTACATCTTCTCCTTGTTTCTTCCTCATCCTATTCTTTTTCTTTCACACAAGTTCAGCAAAGCATCTGTTCTTTTTGATAATACTGCTGAATGTTCCCTTAAAAAGAAAGTTAAGGTAGGCATAATTCTTAAAACCACTTGGTCTGAAAGACAGAATCTCTGAACAGGAAGGAAATCCAGGGTCCATTTAATCTAATGCATACCTACACAGGAGCACCAACCCCTCTCCACTTTAGTGGTCATGTTCCAGTGCTTAGGAGTCTGAAACTTTCTAAATAGCCCAGTTGATGGGGATGTTTTCCCATTTGTTGAACCTAAATTTACCTCTCTACTGTCCACTCATTGCTGCTAGTTCTATTATATGAGATCATGTTGCATAAGTGTAATCCATATAATGAACCAACATTAAAATGACTATGTCAGCAGAGACCAAATTTCTTTTAAAATGAATGGTTCCCAGTTTTCTATAATTCACTTGTGGCTCATTTTTCCCCTTCAACCTGTCCTTTATAGAATATTTTCTTCTTAATTGTCCCCATTTCAGAATGCTCCTTCTGTTTTTTTTCCTATCCTTGTCAAAGTAGTACTTCCTTTTTTTTCTCTCTCTGTCTTGCTCTACTGTTCTTCCTTTTCCTCTATAAACTGACCGCTTTGACTACTTCTTCTCCTTCTTGGACATAAGTAAAATAAAAACATTAACATCTCCATGTGGAGAAGCTAAGTTATCATTTTATAATACAATTTATCATAGACGTTAAGACTGAAACATATCTACAAGAAAAGGAGTCCAACCCATTTAATCTCTCTGATGCTTACAGAGATTAAAGGACTTGCCAATGGCCACATATTTAGCAAGTGGAAGAGTTCGAATTTGAACTCAGTTTCCCATCATCAATCCTAACACTCTATCTACTAGTAAACTACATTGCCTCACATCTGTGACACACTGAGATGGAGAAAGTAATATTTAATAGCCCTCACCACCAGCTGATTTTATACTTTCACCATAACTTTCATTCTTTTCTGAACTATGGGTCCACACATGATTAAATGGGAGAGCACTGAACTAGAAAATATATTTAGAAGCTAATTTGTTTTGCATCTGAACCACACTTCCTAAGTATAATAGGCAGTTTGTTTTACAAAGATTCAAATATGCAGAGGGTCAAACTCCAAAAACACAATTGGATATAGTCAAACCTTGATATAACATAGACTGTCTTGTGCAAAGGGATTTCCTTGTAAAGTTGTGTGGTTAAAAACAGTAAAAATCCAATAATCAAGAGAAAAGAAAGTGATAGAAACATACAAAGGCCCATTTTCACTACTCTAAATAATTTTTGAGGGGTATCCTTCCATGTTCTATAATATATAGGATACAGTAAAAGCACATAACATACAATCTACCACATGGTTTCTTTTTAATACGGGTGTTTCTGTGGAAACAGAAGCCTGGCATGTGAGGCTGAAGACTTTTTATAATGAAACCCTTTGCTGTTTGAAAAAGGCCCAAAGGTAAATCATCCTAGCTTCTGTTCTTTCTGTTACATAAGTTAATAGTGCTTGAAAATCCAATCCAATCCAATTCAATCCTCTTAATATGGAGATGGAAAGAGAGAAATAGTCTTCTTTCTCTTTTTCAAAAGGCCCTTATTGAAAACTTCACCATTTTCAAAGATTACTAGATGTTGGGTTTCCTGCCTTCGAAACAGAATAAAATACACACAGTGACTGGGAGTAATATTTTTTTTTGAAAATGTGACATTTTTTAAAGAACATTTGTACCTCTTAGGAGAATTTACTGCAAAGGAAAATGCTACTTCTATGTATTAAAAAATAAAATAAAATCACCTGCTGAAGGAATAAGTCATTCCAATGACAGGGCACCTCCATTCTTATTTGGGTAATTTTAAAGTTAAAGTATCAGGTTCTTTTTTATCCCAGGGCCGATTTATAAAACTCTATAGCCATGGAGATATGTATAAATGGTGGCTCAGGATGGAGGTAGTCTGTGAAAGGAATTATTTAGAGTTGCCTCCAGGTAAATCTGAGAAGTTTGCACTCAAAAATGAGACATTCCATTCTTTCCATCCTTGACTAATGTCGCTCTGGGAAACCACTATCCCCATGTTGAGTACTTATTGCTTGTTCCCTATAGTAAAATCACTTCCTCTGGGGTCAGAAAACTTGGGCTCAAATTCTGAAACTGGTGATAACTATCTGTATATTTTTGGAGTAGTCTATTCATGAAGCTGGGATTTTTTTTCTTATATTGAGAAAAATCAAGGAATTGGGCTAGATGGCCTTTGAGGTTCAATTCTATATCCATAATTATATGAAGGAAATTAAATTAGCATTCATAAATCCTTCTATATGTTAGGCAATATACTAAATGATTTATAAATTTTTCATTTAAATCTCAAAGCCTTAATAAGTCTCATTGTTACTCCCATTTTATAGTTGAGCAAAATGAAACAGATATATATGGGTTGCTTAGTATCACAAAGCTAATAGTTGTCTGAAGTAGGATTTGAACTCATTTCTTCCTGAACCCAGATTTGAAATCTTGTTTTCCTGACTTTAGGCTCAGCTCTTTATCTACTGCACTACTCAGTTGTCTTAAGTGACCCTATACTTTTATTTCAATTAGATAAACACTAATAAAGAACCTGCTATGTGTGGAACATCACAATGGATCCTGTGGAAATTATATACTTTAGTTTGGGCATAGTCTATGTTTTAAAGGAATGTGGAGTTACAATAGGAGGCTAGACTAGTTGATATCTGAAGTTTCTTTTTTCTTTTTTTTTTTTTTTTGCTTTTGAAACCTATGACTCCTTCTCTGAAAATATCAAAGCTGTCTTGCAATGACTGCCAATTTGATTTGGCTTTATATGTTCACATATTAACATGCAATATTTTAATAAGTTTTAAAATGATATTAATTTCATTCTTATTTTTATTTCATTTTTTCATTTTATGTAAACTAGCATGGCAAGGCTCTGAACTCACTTTTGGAGGGAGAGAGAGAGAGAGAGAGAGAGAGAGAGAGAGAGAGAGAGAGAGAGAGACGCACACACACACACACACACACACACACACACACACACACAGACAAACAAGACAGACAGACAGAGAGCAATAGAGCTATATTTCTCCCTAAGGTTTCTATGGTATTCTTGATTCTTCTTTAATATCATTATCTTTAGTTCCCATTCTGATATCTTTTCACAATGTTAAATGCCAATAATTAGTATCCCAGTTTAATTTATTCAGTATTGCTTAGTTTTTATAAGTGGATGTCAACCATGAATATATCAGAAGAAAAGAAGCACAAATATTTCCCTCCAATGTCTTGTGCACAGTGTCCTATGTACTGCCTCTTTCTTTGGGAGAGCAGGCTCAAACTTAAAGGTGATTTTACCATTGATCTCATTAAGTCCATTTTCACATGAAACCTAACTAATGGATTGATAACTCTGCATCTGTTCTATTTTGAGACTTAGGCAAGCAGGTCCTTTGGGAGTTTACTCTTCATCTGGCTTCTGGCAAATCTCAGCATAAACTTCAGCTACTAGAGTTTTGGTAATTTATTCTTTTTTAATTTTCACATTTTTTTCAACATCATATTTGTCTCCAATATTATTTCCCCTAAAAGCCAGAAAAAAACGGACACAATAGTGATAGAAGTTATAATGAGACCATGTGCTTTTGACTTCATTCTGGCTCTAGTTAAGAAAAGACCAGAAGCTCTTCTTCCGTTGGTAGATCCACAGCAGTTCATCTTCTTTCTCATACAATAACTAGATCAGTGAAGAGGTGAGCCAAAAGCTATACTTTTTTAGAGATAGCTAGGTGGCATAGTGGAGAGAATGCCATGTATAGAGTCAGGAACAGTTCAAATTTAGCCTCAAACTGTGTGACCCTGGACAAGTAACTTAGCTTCTATTTGTATCAGTTTTTTCAGCTGCAAAATGGGGATAATAATAGTATCTACCATGAGCATCAAATGAAATAATTGTAAAATGCTCAGCTCAATGCCTGGCATATAGTAGGTGTTTAATAAATGCTCACTCTTCCCCTTCCCCCACTTTTTTGAGGAAACCTCAAATTTAGCTCCAAATCCAAACGAAAAGATTTCTCTTCTTCATGTGGTCAGTACAATAGGATCAACAATAGTGTGTTTATACATTTTCCCAGTCAGTGTTCAGAAGGCGTTCTTTACAAGTTATCACACCTTTCTAAAAGCAAGTTCCTCAGCCTTTTCCACTTAGGGACTGTATCACTTGAACACTCTGTACATGTTCACAAACTTCCTGTCCCTTTTCCTTAACTTACATTAGTATCATGTTGCCTTGTGTTTCAGACTTTGGCTAATATCCCTAGGTATGACATATCCTAAAAAAGACATTAGTCAATTAAAAGTGTATATTAAATAAGGGCCCATTATAAAAATATTTTGTGATAATCACTGAAGATATTAAGAAAAATCTTAATTCCCAGGGGTCTACACTCAAATAAAGGAATTATAATCTATAGGTTATATACAAAATGGAAATATATATATTTATACACACACACACACACACACACACACACACACACACACATATATATATGTAGTTTTGAGAAAGAGGGTATGAGGTAGGTGGGGGTGAGGGTTGGGTTATGGCCAAGACTGGCTTTTTTTAGAAGATGGCATTTGACTAGAATCTTGAAAGAAATCAGGGATTTGCAGAAGAGAGAGCATTGTAGCTAAGGGAAAGACGGCCAGTTCCAAAGGACAGACATATGAAACATCATGTCTATAGAATTGCTATATGATAGAATAGAAGGAGGAAAATAAAGTGTAAGAAAATTATGGGAAATGTAGTCTGGGACTGGGACTGTCAAATGTATTTTCAGATCTTTGTGTGTGTGTGTGTGTGTGTGTGTGTGTGTGTATGTGTAAGCAAGTGAATTTTCTTAATTCTGCATATTTTCCCCTTCAACTTCACAAGCAAAGTACTGATAAGCAAAGAGGTTTTTGTTTTTGTTTTTTTTTTTAAATGCTTCCCTTTGGCTTTAGGGACACATACTCATTATGTAATTTATTTCAGGATGTATTCATTACCTGGGATTTTGTATCTTTCTTACATTTCAGAATAATGAATGTTGTGGTGATTTTAAGATATTGGAAATGCTTTAGTCAATGAGTGCTGTGGTCATCTGCTACAGATGGGGAACACTTCAAATATGCCCATGTCTGAAGTGATGAACTGAACCTCTTACTTCTCTGATAATTGCAATTTCTGTCTTAATGATATATTCTGGACTCTTCTTGCAAAGCCTGACCTGAGGGGGAGAAACTGTTACTGTATCTGATACTTACGGATCCAAGAAGGTGAAAAACAAGAGATTCCATGGAAAATGGTGGAGAATGTTTGGTCACGGGAGCCCTGTTGAGCATTTTATTTAATATGTGAAATGATCGAGGGAGGGAAAAACAGCTGAGTCCCCAGATTTCTTGGCAATAAAGTTCAAAACCCAATTAAAGTAAATTTCCAAAGCAATATCAGAATATAGGAAGCTGGAATGAATATCTTGGAGGGAATTAGACATTTTTAAAAATCTGAAAAAGGTAGAAGTCTTTATGAAAATGGGTTGACTAACAGGCAACCTATACCTTTTTAAAAATTGTCCTGTATCCTAGCTTTCTTATAGTTGTTATACCTATTTTATAGATAGAGGATAAGTCTGTAGATGGGACAGTGGAAGGAAGATAAGGATTCTTTTTTTAAAAAAAATATTTTATTTGAAAAAAAACAGAATAAGAAAACAAAACAGAAAAGGAATACAAAGCAAAAGAGACCTTTATCATGGGTCCAGCAGAATATCAGAAAGGATTCAAAATATATAACAACATATCACCAGTTCAAGAAAGTATATATAAGAAATCATATTCATGAATGTACATTTTCTTTACTTCTTTGTAAATTATTTAGCTCTCTATTGTGCACTTTTTTTACTTTATTCTTTTCCCCCTTTTCATTGCCCCATCACCTCCAAGCAAGTTATAGTTTAAAAAAGATATCTTTATGTATGCATATGTAGATAAACACACACACATACACATATGTTTCTTATCTCTGCTGACTCTTTCCCTTAAGATAAGGATTCTTTGAAAAAAAACAGGTATAATGAGCACAGGATGCTCACACACACACACACACACACACATGAACTGAGAGAGGGAGGGAGGAAGGAAAGGAGAGAGAGGGGGGGAGAAAAGAGGGAGAAAGAAAAGAAAGAAGGAATAAGGAAGGAAGGAAATGAGAGAGGGAGAGATAGTAAGAGAGTCAGAGACACAGAGAGAGACAGACAGAGAAAGAGATAGAAAGAAACAGAAAGACAGAAACAGAGACACAGACAGACAGACAGACAGACACACACACACACACACACACACACACATCCAGAACAGTCATCTGTCTGACTCACATGCTCCTGGCCACCATTCTCTAGCCTTGTGAGATTTCAGTCCTAAATAGGATTAAAAGAATGGACAGAATCCTAAATGACCTCCTGAGAGTGATGAAAGCAAGCATCTTCAGACCCAAGGAAGGCAATGAAGGCTTTTGTGATAAGTCTAATTCCACAGTACATCCTACCTCAGAGGGGCCGTATCCTTTTTCCTACTTCTCCTTATTCTCTCTCCTAATGAACCGCCTTGTTCATGTCACTGTGCCCTCAGTGCTTCCAGGAGGCTTTTGGCTTTGTGCTGGTTTGCTCACTTCCCAATTACCTGCATCCTCAGAGTTACCATTTCAGTGACATTCCTCTAGAGCCTCTTGAAGTCATTGTCATCTTACCACCCCACTGTCTCCACCTTATCAATCTTTTTACTTTGCCAAAGCTCTACTAGCCATTTTTGTTGCTTCTCTTATATTGATAATCATCTCTAGAGAAAAGTCACAAAGTTACTATAAGAAATAATTATCATGTAGTGGATATCCTGCCATCTAGGGGAGGGGTGGGGAGTAGGGGGGAAAAATTTGTAACAGAAAGCTTTGTAAGGGTTAATGTTTAGGAATTACCCATACATATGTTTTGCAAATAAAAAGTATTAATAAATTAAAAAAAAAGTTAGTATAAGAAAAGGACAGACAAGTTTCAAAAATGACAACAAATGTTTTCAGTTTATCAACAGACTTCAGAGATCATATTTTACCTATTCATTGATTAGAACAAGAAACAGAACTATAATGATGACAAGCATGGGCCTAAGACTAGGGGATAGATTTTTTCTACTTCTGAACTTTAAGAATCTTAAGCATCTTAAACCCAAACAATATCTTTCTCAGGTATTCATCATGACCTCCCTCTTCCTTTTGTTATTTTTTCATCTTCCCACTGAATTGTAAACAGAAATAGGATCTGGTATATAGAATATGTTCAGTAAATATTTTCTTGGCAAATGAAAATGAATGGATTATTATATATTGGGTAGGAAGATAATTATTCCTTAAAATTTTTGTAAAGAATTTTATCCTGATATTATCAAGAGAAACACTGAAATTTTCAGTGAAGACTAGTCATAGCACAGTGTTTTTTTTTTTTGTTGTGTTTTTTTAATAGTAAAAATATAACAGTGTGTATTGGTTTACATTCTTAGTTCTTTCTCTGGATGCAGATGGCATTTTCCCTTCAAAGTCTATTGAGATTATTTTGCATCACTGAACCACTGAGAAGAACCAAGTCTTTCATAGTTGATCATCGCACATTCTTGCTGTTATTGTTTGTAATATATTCCTGGTTCCACTTGTTTTGCTCAAAAACAATTCATGGAAATCTTTCCAGGTCTTTCCGTAATCAGCTTGTTCATCATTTTTAAAAGAACAATAATATTCTATTACCTTCATATACCACAACTTGTTCAGCCATTCCCCAAGTGATGGGCATCCACTCCTTTTCCAATTCTTTGCTACCACAAAAAGAGCTGCTACAAATTTTTTTGCTCATATGAGTCATGTTCCTTCCTTTATGCTTTCCTTGGGATACAGACCCAGTAATGGCACTGCTGGGTCAAAGGGTACATATAAGGATAATTTTAACATTAATTTAAAAAATTCTGAGTTTCAAAATTTTTCTTTCTGTCCTTTTCCTATCATTTCCCTCAAATTATCATTTCAGGGAAGAGGTTACATATATGTAATCATGTAAAATATATTTCCGCATTAATAACTTTGTGAAAGAAAAAAAATAGACCTAACACACACACACACACACACAAAATTAAAGTGAGAGCAATATGCTGTGATTTACATTCAAATTCTACCAATTCTTTCTTTGGAGCTCTATGGTATTTCCCATAAAAAATCCTTTGTAATTATCTTAGATCATTATATTATAGAAAACAACTAAGTAATACGTAGTTGATCAGTATATAATATTACTCATTCTGTGTACCATATTTTCCCTGGTTCTGCTCACTTCATTTTACATCAGTTCATGCAAGTTTTTTCAATTTTTTTTCTAAAATCATTGTACTTCCCACTTCTTATAGCATAATAATATTCTAACACAATCTTATACCATAGCTTGTCCAATCATTCCTCAATTTTTGGGAAGTTCTCCTCAATTGGTCTATAGTTTTGTACGTGTAGGTCCTTTCCCTCCACTGCACTGGACTCACCCTGTCTGTTCTCATCTATTCTGCTGGGATCTCAGAGTCTGCCAGGTCTTAACACTAGCTTGATACTCTAGAGCTGGAGGTTTCATAGCTGATCTGCTATGCTGCTGATCTTCCATAACAGCGCTGCAGAGTCTTGGTTCTAACTTATTCTAATAGGGTAACTTTATTTTGTCTGTTGGGCACACCAACAGAAAGCATTCTTGCTAAGTGAGTGCAATCACCTTTCATATTTAGAGTTGGTGTGAGTCTTTTTGTCATTGTTTTTCATTTTTATTTTATTTTTATTCATTTCATTTTGATATGCTCAAAACTGAGTCATCACTACTGGGATATGGCAGCGGTAGAAAAAATCTAATTCAATAAAGAATGGGAAAAAATTCTGGGCACTTGCTACTCTTTAGCAGATGAGAGTGGGTTATGGGACTGTTCAGTCAGATATTGAAGCAACAGGGTATCTCTAGATGGGCTTCAGGCACCTGTCTATAAGTGTGCTCATGCTTGCTGTCAAGTGCTTATGGTAGCTTTTGGGAATAAGGGCACTAGGTAAGGATTCTAGATATTATAGTTTTCTGGTACAAATCCATAAATCCACCAGATTGGGAATTTTCTTTCTTTCCTCTGTAGAATTAGTTATAATTACTCTACATCTGGCACATAGGTCCTTCTTGGGGATAGAGGGGTTGGAGAGTTGAAAAGGTTTGGAGAAAATGACTTATCCATCATCTAGCTGGTCATGTTACATCTCCAGAAAGTTCCCATTAATCATTGCAAAATGACATATCTCCTTTATTAGCCAGAGAGTGACTTTCATTTGCTATTTGCCTCTGACTTCTTTATATCAGGTAATTCCTCTGATCCTTAGGATGAATCAATTAACTAGTGCATTTTCTCCTTCTTTATCTGACTACAGGCTCTTTATCAGAAAATCATCTTTAAAAGCAACAGTGCATCCTAAATCTGTTATTTTAACATCAACAAAAGTCATGAATGACTTGTATAGAGTTATAATATTTTCAAGACTCTTTATATGTCACTCCATTTGATTCTTACAGTCATCCTACTAACCCCCATTTTACAGATGAAAACACAGATGCTAAGTGATTTATTTAGGGACACATAGTTATGCCTAAGTTTTCTGACTTCAGATTTAGTGCTCTATCCATGACAGTACCCAGGTTCATAAAAAGATGATATCATAAATGTTCGCTGCTGAATATAGATTTTTAAAATGTTTTCTTCTCTTGTTTTTATAAATCATTATGAGATAGCTCAAATGGGTTGTCTTATATGAAATGGAAGACTCTCATAACAGATGAATCACATATTTTCCATCTTTGCCTAAGTTTTTAGAAATATCTTAGTTTTGTTGAGTTTCTTTGTTGCTCTTATTTGGTGTATGTATGTGTTGAAAAGTGATTCCAGCTCATGCTAATTTTTTTTTCCCTTCTGAGGTCCAAATCAAATTTATGACACGAGTAAGGATGAAATAGTTTTTCATTATTTTAGAAGAATGAGAATATGTTCCCCAATTTATTATTTCCCGGAGTTGGCTAATTTAAGAAGTCAACTCCTAGAACTTGCAGTTGATATATATTGCTCAACTCAATAAAATTTTAACTTTTAGGTCTATTATAATCACAAAATGGATCTTAAGCATATTTAGAAAATGCTGAGAGTTTTGTAATATTCTCCTGCATGTTGGCCAGTTTATAATAAGGCACAATAACTACTGTATGCACTAAAAAACCTGAGTCATTTTAACTCATGATTTTGAGAAAGGAGAATGACACAAGATACTCCATATATGAATTTCTCAAGTGAAGATGGAATATCTGTATAAAATATTCATATTAATAACAAGAAAAACTTTATATTTTGTAACAGTCATAAGAAAATATATGAAAACAAAAGCAGCTTATATAAATACCTTTTGGAAATAATTATTTTCTCACCTTTATATTTTGATGGTAAGAGGTCATAAAAGATATTTTTATTTTATTTTGATAAATTAGCAACTCTGACCCATAATGCACTGAAGCCTGTACACTTGTTTTCTGCTTAATATAGGATTTAAGAACCTGAAAAATTGAATCCACCAATAAATTTTTAAGTCCAGCCAACTGAAAATGAGTATACTCTTTGGCAATGATACTGGTCCACTCCTAACTTGATGAACATGAATGTTCACACACAGCCATTGAATTATAATATAATTTCCTAGCAGGGCATCTTAAGTGGCCTTGTAACAGAAGAACTTTGTTGGAGCTAATAGGGCTTGAGTTTCCAGGAAAAATCAAAGCTGCAAAGAGCTCATTTCATCATGTTGTGTGGTCAGTCTCAGTGGTTACATGCCAGGTACATTTCTATAGAATGTGATACTCCCAGAGTTTCCTTAGAAACTCCTTCTGTTTTTTTTTTTCTCTTTTTGGACAACAGGCTGAATGCCTGTTACCACTTGAGAGATAGGAATGTGGACTTCAATAAAATAAATATATTTAAAATATATGTATATAATGTATGTATATTTAAATATATTTAAACTTGGAAATGGATTTCAAGATACTATCCATTGTAATTTCAACTATTAATACTAAGGCTATGATTTTTTTTTTACCCTGTGATATTCTGGTACCTCAAACCAAAATATAAATTTTACTTCTTTTTAAAAACAGATTTATTCAAGGGAAAGCTATCCTTTCTATTTTGACCATATTTTCCAGGGATTTCATCCTATATATAATATTCAGATCATGCAACTTGAGGAATAATTTACTCCAACCAGTTTTCAGCTTGGTCCCTCCAAACAGTTCCATGGGGAATTAAAAAAAATCTGGACCAGTTGATGCTCCTGTTTTCCTTTTCAGTGACAGAATTGAATCCAGTGCTGATGGGTCAGCAGTATTGCTGCCAATCCTCATGGCTTTGGAAACAGTCAAGGCTCCTGACAGCTTAGTTTCTGTCAGTATTAACGAAGTTGCAAGAATTTGCAATCACCTACAGGATTTCTTGGTCATAATGTTGGCACTGCCTTGAAGATAACTATTACAAGTAACAATGCAGTAGGTGATATTAAACAATTTATAAAATTAAGTAAAAAGGCTTGCTATTGAGGAACATGAAAGTGTTTTGTTTAAATCGCCTAATTTGAATTTCTACATTAGTGATTCAATAATAAAATCTCGGAATTGGAAGGCATCTTGGTGTCTATTTTATCTAATTCATACTCAAGCAAATATTACATTTATAAAAGACTTTATAAGTGGTCAATTAATTTTCTCTGGAAGATCTCCATCGATGGGAAACCTGCTACATCCCAAGGTAGTGCTTACAGTTTTGAATAGTGAAATATCTAGGCAATGTTTCTATATGTGCAGCTTAACTTTATTTGGTAGGCTCATGGCCAGATATATATGTATGTATGTATGTATATATGTATACACATATACACACATATATTTTCATATATTGTACACACAAAAACATATAGATGTGTATACACACGTATTTATGTCATGCCTTGTTATTCCAACTTTTACTTTTTAAAGGCTTAATTTTATTCTCTTTGTTTTCTTCTTTCACTTATTTGCATGAGAGAGAAAAGAAAATAATTTTGAGATTGGTTGAGTTACTGGAAATTCTAAATTCCAAGAATATTTGGTTGGAAAAATCAGTTTTTAAAATGGATTTTGACATTGGTTAACTCATTGGAAACAAAAGCAGGATCCATGGGGAATTTCTTTTTTTTATTTTTTTTAGTAAAGATTTTTATTTATAGAACATATGAGTGATTTTTCTACATTGGCCTTTGCAAAAAATTTTTTTGTTCCAAATTTTTCCCTCCTCCTCACCCCCACCCTTAGATGGCAGGTAGTCTAATACATGTTAAATATATTAAATTATATGACAAATCCAATATATATATATACATATCTATACAGTTATCTTACTGCATAAGAAAAATCAGATCTAGAAAGAGAAAAAAAAACCTAAGAAGGAAAACAAAATGCAAGCAAATATTCACAGAAAGTGTTAAAATGCTGTGTTGTGGTCCACACAGTTCCCACAGGCCTCTCTCTGGATGTATATGACTATCTTCATCGCTGAACAATAGGAACTGGTTTTAATCACATTATTGCTGAAGAGAACCATGTCCATCAAAATTGATCACCATATAGTCTTGTTGTTGCTGTGTATAATGATCTACTAGTCTGCTGCTTTCACTCAACATCAGTTCATGCAAGTCTCTCCAGGTCTCTCTGAAATCATCTTGTTGGTCATTTCTTACAGAACAATAATATTCCATAACATTCATATATCATAGCTTATTCAGCCATTCTCCAATTGATGGGCATCCATTCAGTTTCCAGTTTCTAGCCACTACAAAAAGGACTGCCACAAACATTTTTGCACATGTGGGTCCCTTTCCCTAGTTTAAGATCTCTTTGGGATATAGGCCCAGTAGAAACACTGCTGGATCAGAGTATACACAGTTTGGTAACTCTTTGAGCATAGTTCCAGATTGCTCTCCATAATGGTTGGATTTGTTCACAGTTCCACCAACAATGTATCAGTATCCCAGTTTTCCTACATCCCCTCGAACATTTGTCATTATCTTTTCCTCTCATTTTAGCCAATCTGACAGGTGTGTAGTGGTATCTCAGAGTTGTCTTAATTTGCATTTCTCTGATCAATAGTGATTTGAAGCACCTTTTCATGTGGCTAGAAATAGTTTCAATTTCTTCATCTGAAAATTGTCTGTTCATATCTTTTGACCATTTATCAATTGGAGAATGGCTTGAATTCTTATATATTTGAGTCAATTCTCTATACATTTTAGAAATGAGGCCTTTGTCAGAACCTTTGAATGTAAAAAATGTTTTCCCAGCTTATTGCTTCCCTCCTAATCTTGTCTGCATTCATTTTGTTTGTACAAAAACTGTTTAACTTGATATAGTCAAAATTATCTATTTTTTGATTAATGATGATCTCTAAGAACTGATATAAATTAAAGTGAGCAGAACCAGGAGAGCATTGTACATAGTTACAGCAGTATTGTATGATGAATTGTGAATGGTTGGGCTATTCTCAGCAATGATCTAAGACAATTCCAAAAGATTAATGAAAAATGCTTTCTACTTTCAGAGAAGCAATACAGCCTGATTACAGACTGAAGTATATCTTTTTTTTCCTTCCTTCCTCCTTCCTTCCTTCCTTCCTTCCTTCCTTCCTTCCTTCCTTCCTTCCTTCCTTCCTTCCTTCCTTCCTTCCTTCCTTCCTTCCTTCCCTTCCCTTCCTCTCTCCTTTTTTCCTTCCTTCTTTCCTTTCTTCCCTTCCTTCCCTTCCTTCCTTCCCATGGGGAATTTCTCATTCTAAATAAAACTATGGCTGCTGACAAAGATGGAACCCTTGTGACTTGAAGAAAATAAGACTTTTGAGGCTAAAAGCATTAGTTACTTGGAGTTATTCTAGGGGCTGCAAAAATTCAAAGCCAATCTCTTGTTCCTTCTTTAAATATAAGATTAGGAAGAAGAGGAGAGATTCTAATGTCCTACCCCTTCACAAGGGCAAAGTTAAAGAATGAAAATAGAAGATTCGGGTAAAAACCAAAATTCCCATAGTCTCAATCCCTTCAGATTAAACTAGATCCCATGCTCAGTCACATGACTTTTCCCAACCTCTCAACTCTATCTTCTTTTGAAAAAAAATAATTCTGTGTTCTATTTTTTAAGTATATTTGCCAAAACCAGTTTTAACTTAATTTAACATATATCTAATATGCAGGTCATCCTCTGAAAGGGAGGAAGGGAAGAGAGAAATGCACATTCAAACTGGCATACTTTTTCAACATCTTATAATATCTTTCTATCCCAAGACAATTTGAAATAACATAAAATCTTGACCACAAAAAGAAGAGAAATTAGCATTTATTAAATATGCTAGGCACTATGATTATCATTTATACATAATATCTCATCTAACTCTCACAAAAAACCTTGAGAGGAAGCTTTAACTATTATCTCATTTTTGTTTGTTTGTTTTATGGGCATCATAGTTTAGTAGGGGTACTGATATGTTATTTGTGCCCAGAAGAGTAATGGCCAGTATAGCATTTCATTTTTATAATAGAAGAAGTTGGGACAGAAAGAGATTAAATGGCTTACTAGGGGCACTCAGTTGGTAAGTACCGAAAGCCACAAGTGAGCTTTGGTCTTCCTGACTCTAGGTCCAGTACATTATCCACTGGGATGTCCAACTGATGTTAAAATCCAGTTTGGGTTAACTGTTGAAAAATAAAAGTTCCTATTCAGTTCATTCCAATATCATTTCCCAAATATTCTCCCTGGGGCAAACAAAGGAATTTCCTCTCAAGTTCAAAGTAGATTTCCTCCCCTTCTCTCAAAATAGAAGTCTCTCCTGTAAGAACAAAGAAGAGACTGCTGTGAGATGAGTCACTGAGGGGTAGAGAAGGAATTCCAATGATATAAACAAGACAAGAGGTATTCTTTGTTCAAATTTTTGGTTACCACTCAGAAATCATTTCTCAAATTAAAGGCTTTGGTCTTTGACCTGACCCACTTTTAAACACAGAAATCCTGAAAATTTCTTGTTTTAAAGGCAAAATGATAACTTTTGCTAATATTTTAATTTTATTAAAAAAACTTTATTTAAAAAAAGGTGTATCACCTAGTCCTGTGCTAAGCTTTCTTATCTTCCGCCCTAATATTGTTTCACTTCTTAATCTCATTACTATGAATTAAATTATCATCTCAGAAGATGATTCTCATATCTACTTACTTCTCTAACTTCTCCCTAACTTCTCTACAGATTTCAGAGCTTGTGTTTTCAACTCCCTTTCAGACTAGATGAATAGTAGATGTCTAACACTATATGTATTCAAAATAGAATTTGTCTTTCTCCCTAAATCCTCCCTGATCCTACCTTTCCTGTTACTGTAGAGGGTGATGCTGTCCTCCCAGTCCCTTACAAGACAAGCTAAGAGTCATACTGGATTCCTCACTGTCTATCTCATCCTTTTCTCTCTCTTCCTCCTATAAAATCTGTTGATTACATTTTTGAAATATATCTTGAATATATCTTCCTTTTGGTGCAGGCCCTCATCATCTTGTATCTGGATTATTGCAATAACCTCCTGTCAGGTTATTCCCCATTCCAACCCATCTTCCATTTATCTACCACAATCATTTTGCTAAAGCACAGATCTTACCATGCCCTGCCCCTGTCCCCCAAATCAACAAACTACATTGACTCCCTCTTGGCATCAAGACCAAATACAAAATATTTTCTTTGGCATTAGAATCCCTTTACAACCTAGGTCTATCATACCTTTCCAGTATTTTTTTTTTTTGCTGAGGCAATTAAGGGGTTAAGTGACTTGCCCAGGGTCACACAGCTGTTACATGTCTGAGACCAGATTTGAACTCAGGTCCTCCTGACTTCAGGGCTGGTGCTCTATCTACCGCGCCACCTAGCTGCCCCACCTTTCCAGTATTTTTACATTTTACTTTCTGCTATATAGCCTTTGATCCCAGTAAAACTGGTGTCCTTGATGACTTAAGAACAAGTTGCTTTATGTCTAAGAACTGGGAATTTTATATGTCTGTACACCATGCCTAAAATTCTCTCCTCATCTTTGTTTTTTATTTTTTTTTTTTTCCTTCCTTTATTTCCTTTAATTTTTATGTAAAATTTCTTCTAAAGGTAATTATTCTCTTTCTACCATAGTATAATGCTTTCTCTCAGTTGAAATCACCAATTTATTCTGTATAGATCTTTTTTGTACAAAGTTGTTTGCATGTTCACTCTCTCATTAGACTGTGAGCTCTATTACAGCTGGTATTGCATTTTGCATTTCTTTATCTTAGAGCTTAGGACAAAATCTTGCACATGGCAAGCGCTTGATAAATTTTGTTGTTTGGTTAGCTAAAAAGAACTTGGTGCTTTGAGGTAGGGATCTCCTGGGGAAGACTCGGTCTTTTTCACCAAGGCTCTGAAAAACATCAGACCATGTATATCTGTGGGGAAGGCAAAGACACTGAAGGTTTTATTCTCCTCCCTAGTTCTATGGCTAGTCATGTGTGATTTTTGCTTTTCTACAGAGATGTAACAAAAAGCTTTCTGCACTTTAAAAGAGTGGTGTCAGAAGTCACCTATTTTTCTGTGTCAAAAACATTGAGTCCTAGCTGAGGACTAGAAATTAGAAATAGCAACTAGGCTTAGGGAAGCTAAGAGATGTAGTAGAATCATGCTGCTGAATAACAGAAAATAGTTATCACATATACTAAGTTCTTACTATATACCAGACACCGTACTAAGTGCCGATGGAATATAAGCAAGAAAACAAACAAGCCAGTCCCTATTCTCAAGAAGTTCACATTTGAGCAGATAAAGACAAAGCATAATAAGTACAGTGCCTGGAACATAGTAGGTATTTAATGTATACTGATCGATTGATTTAGTATTGCCTCTGTCATCACCACCACCACTAACCACCTCCGCCACCACCACCACCATCATCATCAATTAAGAGTAATTTTATATTCTAATGGTATATATAGTCATAGAAAAATACGCTATGTTTATGAGATTTTTATTACTAAGTTTCTTGTTATATCAGAGCAGCTAAGTGGCCAATGGACTGGACCTGGAGTCGGGAATAACTGAGTTCAAATACAGCCTCCGAAATTTATTAGCTATATGACTCTGAGCAAATCATTTAACCCTGTTTGTCTCAATTTCCTTATCTGTCAAATGAGCTGGAGAAGGAAATGGCAAACCACTTCAGTGTTTTGCCAATAAAACCCCCACTGGTGTCACAAAGAGTTGAATATGACTCAAAAAATAACCGGTCCACCACAAAAACATCTTAAATCCCCCCCCAATATCTTCCTTATTAATACAGAAAGCAGCATAATCCTCCCCATATCCATGCTACCATCAAGCTCTGTTGACTTAACCTTTAAAATATCCCTTAAATATGCCCCCTTCTCTCCTCTGGTACCATTATATCCCATAGTATATGCCCCCTGTCACTTCATTCCTGGACTATTGGAATAGCCTGTTGGTAGTTCTGCCTGCCTTAATTCTCACCCCACTCCAATCCATCCTTCATTCAGTCACTAAAATTATTTTCCTAAAAAGTAGACCTGACTGTGTTACCCTTCATTCCCCAATAAACTCAACTGGCTCTCTTGTGCATTCACTATTGAATAAAAAAAAAATATATACTGTTTGGCATTCAGATTTTTCAAAACCGAGTTCCCTTCTACCTTTAAAGTCTTCTTATATCTTGCTCCTTGACATACTATTCAGTCCTAGCCACTGGCCTTCTATTTCACAAAGGCTCCATATATTAACGCAGAGCATTCTCTCTAACTGGCCTGAACAGACTCACCCTTAGACTATTTTCTTTATTCTTTCACTACTGAATTTCCTGGCTTCCTTTAAGTTCTCATTCCAATCTGACCATTCCACACCACTTAACTCCAGTGACCTCTCTCTGCTGATTATTTCTTATTTACCCTGTTTATAGCTTACATTGTATATATTTGTATATTGTTCCCCTCATTAGATGGTAAGCTCTTTTAAAGCAGGGGCTGTTTTTCTTTCTCTTCCTTCCTTCCTTTTTTTTCTTTCTTTCTTGTTTTTTCTTTCTTTCTTTTTCTTTCTTCCTTCCTTCCATTTTCTTCCTTTCTTCCTTCCTTTCTTTCTTCCTTCCTTTCTTTCTTTCTTCCTTCCTTTTTCTTCCTTTCTTCCTTCCTTCCTTCCTTCCTTCCTTCCTTCCTTCCTTCCTTCCTTTCTTTCTTTCTTTCTTTCTTTCTTTCTTTCTTTCTTTCTTTCTT
>JAJPUD010010640.1:22455-60303 GCA_023553655.1 Myrmecobius fasciatus | reverse complement strand
GTAAATAGCAAATACATTCCAGTCAGCCTGGTCTGCCTTTGATATTCTCAAAAGCTGCAATTTCTCTCTTCCTGCAATAGAATTCCCAATGAAAACCCCACCAATCTTTCACAATCCTTATTCTGAGAAGTCCTCAGTTTCCCATCCCACTCAGAAGGAAATGGCTGCATTGCCCAATTAGAGTGGTCCAGTTAGGTCCCCTTTGGGGCAGCTATTACTAGATTGTAGTAATGTGGAAATCATAGAGCAGGGAAAGGATCCACATGTGCAAAAAAGTTTTAGCAGCTCTTTGTGTAGTAACAAAGAATTGGAAAATGAGTAGATGACTATCAAATCAGGGAACAGCTGAACAAGTTGTGATATGTGAAGGTAATGGAATAATATTGTTCCATAAAAAAATGATGAACAAGCTGATTTTAGAAAGGCCTGGATTTACATGAACTGATGCTGAGCAAAGCAAGTAGAACCAGGAATACATTATACACAGTAACAGCAAAGTTATGCTGTGATTAATTATGAAAGACTTGGCTTTTCTCAGTGCTTCAGTGACCCAAAGCAATCCCAATAAACTTTGAATAGAAAATGCCATCTGCATCCAGAAAATGAACTATAGAGAGTAAATGAAAATCAACACATGCTATGTTCACTTTTTTCTATTTTCTCTTTTATGATTTTTCCCTTTTGTTGTGATTTTTCTCTCCCAACATAATTCATAAAGAAATGAGTATTTTAAAAAGTTAATATACATTTATTACCAGAGGAAAAAAAAATAAAGCAAACCAAAAACAAAACAAAAAAAAATGTCATGTGCTTTACTCTTTAGTCTAGAGTCCTGTGGCATATAGGTTAAGACCACAAGAGATGGTACTGGAAGCAGTGAAAGCACCTTGACCTTTTAAAACTAAGATCTTTTACAGGCTTGCCTGAGGCAATATCCATTCAGTGATTAAAGGCTGGGCAAGTAAACACATTTGTATTCACTTTCTTTATCTGTTAAACAAATGGAATGAAATTTAATTATCTCTAAAGTTCTTTCTATTTTTAAATCTATGATGCCAAATATTCATTAAAAGAAATTATATGGAAGGAAATGGGCAGCCAGGTGGTACCATGGATAAAGTACTGGGCCTGGAATCAGGAAGATTCATTTGGCCTCAGACATTTATTAGCTGTATGATCCTGGGGAAATCATTAACCCTGTTTGCTTCAGTTTCTCAATTCTTAAAATGAGCTGGAGAAGGAAATGGCAAATCACTCTAGTATCTTTGCAAAGAAAATGCTAAATGGGCTTGAAAAGAGGCAGACAAAATTGGAAAAAAAAATGATTGAAATAAAAATATGGAAGACAGCAGGAAAATATTAGAAGGCAAGGGAATTGAAATTCATTTCAGAAGGTAGCTTTGAAACAGTCAGTCTTTCCTCACTCTAAATCTTTTGAAAATATGCTTGGAGATATAACTATCAGTCTGTTTATCTAGCTATCCATCCATCCATGTATTTATCTATCAATCATCTATCTACATCTATTGTTGTATTACTTCTTTTATATTTAAGTATATAATTTCCCCAAAATTGCATGTTAATTTTTAAAAACTTTTTTTCTAAGTTTTAATTTCCAAAATCTACCTTTTCCTCTTTCTCTCTCCTCTCACTTTCCCCATCCTTGAGATAGTAAACAGATATGAGTTATACATGTGCAATCATGTAAAACATGAAATAATATTTATTAACACAATATCTGACAAACAGTGTTTAATAAACAAATATTCCGTTCCTTTTCCTCCCCTTTTGCATGACACATTTCCAGTCTCAGTTCTGTCACTACTAGTGTGACCTTGGACCTGTCATTTAGCTTCCAGTTTTCTTATTTCTAAGAATCATAATACTTCAAAGGGTCATTGTGAAGACAAGATCTTGTAAGCTAAAATTACCATATAAATGTGACTTTTCCTAAAATGAAAATTTTATTTAGTATTTCCTTTGATTTTATTAAGAATCATTTTTTTCTAAACCATCTCTTATTCACATCACTATTCACCTTTCCATTATTCTCTAGTTGATACTGCTTTTTACTTCACTTCATTTTTTACAGACTTGTTTCATTTTTGCCTTTCTAATTCTTTGTTTTCCTATAGCCACTATTGTTTTCAATCTCTACTGGATCTTTCAGGTTCAAAATCATTTTGAAATAATTCAAGTTTCAATTGATTTAATGGAAATTCATATTTTATCTTCATTTTTATAATACCATTTAGCTATGTATTAATTTCTAGTTTTCATTCTACCAAGTGAGGGTTCAGTCTATGCAATGATAGCTGATTCAGGAAATGACATCAGTATCAGTGATATCATTTCCTATCTGTTAAAATGAAATTTGGGATTATATTATTATCTACTTGCCATATTTAGTATACCCAATGCTTTATAATTCTTTTAAAAATAAAATATTAATAATGCATGACTTCTAAATCATCTACAACTATTTGACCTCCATTATTTCTTGCATTTCATCAATATTTTCTAACATTATTTCACCCATATTTCCAACATTATCTATTTATCTATATATATATGTATGTGTATACACACATACCCCATTTCTCCCTTTATATATGTTTCTATACATATATATTTATATATCTTATATATAAATAAATATACATATATATTATATATGTTTCTATACATATATTTATTTATATATCCTATATCTATATTAAATATAAAGTAATATATTATGTTGGAAATATGAATGGAAAAATGTAGAAAATAAATCCCAAATAAGGAATGATGAAGGTAAAATATTTATAGAAAATATAGAGGACATAAATAAATATGTTTCTATATGTGTGTTGTATTTATATATGAACACACACATTTGTGTGTGTATATATGTATACACATATATACATATGAATGTGTATGTACATACATATATACAAATGGAAATTGAAAATAAACTGCTCTCTCACTTAGCTGCTTCTAATACAGTTAGAACTGACTGCATCCAAGGAACTACTGCTCCCAATTATAGGTTATCTTAATTGCCCAAAAAGAGTGTAAAAAAGAATAAGCAGTCACCTGAAGTCTGAATTTACATGATTAAATACATATTAGTCCCTATCTTAAAAAAATGCTCAGTTGAACAGAACTGAAAGTTTTAAAAATACTCATTCATCTTATACAAAAACAAAGTGTTCATAGAAATCAAGCAATATTTAAATATTTCAAGTGTTTATTTTGTGTACAACTTTTGAAAGACAGATCCCCTTCAGAGATACTTAGAACCCTTCATAAAATGCAACTATACTATAATGGATTTTGTTAACAATGTAGATATTCTCTATTAGGAGTAACAAAGGGGAAAAATGAGGTAAAAGAACTGCACTAAATAACCTCTTTTGTCTTCTCTAGTATTATAATTAAATGACTTGAAAATAGCATATAAACATGATTTTTAATATAAAAAAGAAAAATTAGATATTTATTACATGGATTTTTTGGTAATTCTTATAATGTCTCTTTTTTCTTAATGGTTTTTCCCCCATTTCATTTTTAGCTCAAATGCCAATCTCAGCATTTTCTTTATAGAATGGAAGACACATCATGAATTTTAAACAAAAGATACAATCGTTTCAAGCAGCTGTCGTCTTTTCTGCTTATTTTTCATTTTTTGTTTTTCAACTCTATATAACCCCCACCTACTTGCTGCTGACTCTCCTGCTGTTCTAGGAATCACACCTGTTCTTAACGACTAAGGGTTGGTAGGTTGGGAATTGTAAAAAAGACACCTGGCTTTTGGTTTCCTATCCACAACTTTCATTTGCTGGCAGGTTCAACTTGCTGGATTTTGTTAAATGCTGCCCTAATGCCCTCTCTCTTGAAATGATCCCTTCTCTCACTGCTCTGTAAAAATCATAACTTTCATGAAAAGGTTAAAAATAAATTACCAGGAAATGATAACATAAGAAAAAGATTGAGCTGTTTTTCCCTATTTCATAAAAGTATAGAAAAATAGAAAATCTAAGGAAAGAGTAGCATTATTTGCAATTAAACCCTGAAACAAACACATTGCCAAGGTAATAGACAGCCCATAATTTCTAAATGTTTCCTATTACAGTTGACCAATAAGACTTTCCCCTTATTTTCCTTTCTGTTTTTCATCTACTCTCAACTTGCAAAGTCACAAAAACTTCTGCAATAGGGCATGATGATGATGATGATGATAAAATATTTTTGTAAATTTAAAATGAAGAGAAGGGAAATTATTGTGAAAAGAAGGAATAGTTGAAGAAAGCACATCCTTTAAGCAAATGTTACATGATTACTTTTGGTCTCTTATTTTAAAAGTATGGACATTTCCCCAAATGTGTTAACTCATTTATAATATTCTTTGAAATTCTATCAATTTAAGATTTACCTTTCCTACTAAGCATCTCCTTAAAAATAGAGTTGCTACAACACGTGGACTTTGAGCAGTACAAGGACTCTTGGACCTAGGGAAGAGGCAACTTAAAAGAGCAAGATTCAAGATTCAGATGGAAAGACAACCAAGAAAAGCATCACTTTGAGTATTTCAAAAGTATGTCTTTAACCCCAATAAAAGCAAAGAGGAAGGAGTCTATGAGTGAGTACACCCAGAGAAAGTGTCCTCACATGGGAATATTCCTTTGGAATAGCAAAAAATGCCAGACACAATATGTCTCTAACTCAAAAAGAGAAGAAAACTTTTTCTTTAACTCTCTTTTCTCTACCATATGGCTTTTTTGCCTTCCATACCTATTAATTTTGTGTTTTTAATATGTCTAATAATATTAATACTTTAAAATATAACCAATACATAGAATATTGAGGTTATGTATAACATAAATAAGTATGGGTTAAATATATTTTTGGTGTGCTAGCCTTGCACTTTAACAGGCCAATTTGTAATATTGAGGTAAAAATTTCATTGTGAGTACATTTATAAAAATAAGCCCAAAAGATTATAAAGAAGAGAGTATAGTTAGTATAGAAATTTTAATACAGAAATATTAATTCAGGAAATAAGATGATTGAAGCAAAAAAAGAAGAGAAAATATTGGAAGGAGAGAGATAGATAGATTAAAAAATCTAAAGACATATAGAGAAGAAACTATAAAGCAATAGAAAGAAAAGTTTAAAGAGGCAATCAAGAAGATTTGAGTTTGGGTCCTGACTCAGATGCTTTCAAGTTGTGTAAAAACAGGGCCGCACAACTTCTCTGGACTTCAGCTTCTTTATCAGTCAAACACAGAGGGCTAGGTTTATAAACTCAAAGTCCTTTCCAGTCCTAACTTTAGGATGTTATGGCTTTGGAAAAGTGGTTTTTTGTCATATTTGCTTAAAATTCCTCAAGACCACTACTTCTCTTCAGAATCAGAATATTGTAATGTTTTCCTTCGTAAATTATGACTGAGGATTTCCCTCATTATAACATGGGAAACTAAAGCTGTCACCCCAAGTCTTTAAAATATTATGCTTAAATAAACACCAATGTGTCTCTGGAGACCCAACTTTAGTTAAGTTAGAATATTTAGTTAAATTCGAGTATTTTTGTCCTTTAAGTATATCTGTGATTAAAAATGAAGTAAAACAAAACAATGGACTGGCTTTATTTGAAAAAAAAATCTATTTTATAAGTTTTTTTGATTGTCCTTAAAGCAATAATCTCTATCTCTGTGAAGGAAAGAAATGATCTGTTGTTGTATGACTGTGTTTGTCCATGTCTTTACGTCTCAAATCATTTATAGATATTAAAGTAGTGGTATGTGCTTGGAAGAAGGAGGATAAGAAGAAAAAAATGAAAGAAAGAGAGAGGAAGAGATTCCCAAAATTACATAAGTTCCATAAATATCCCTTCATCAAAAAGAGGCAAGATAAATGTTTGTTAAAATATCTGCAATTCACCAACATGCTAGGGGAAGCACTTTGTAAATTTCAAAGTACTTTATTAAATGCCAGTGATCATTATTAAGTTGGCCTGGAAAACTGCAAACTTGAATTATTTTGGAAAAAAATGATGAATCAAATCAAATGAATTCTAACTCTTTCTATTATTCAAGTAAAGAGTATATGAATTTGCTCAATTTGTATTTCTTATATCATTTTTGAAAAAAAAACAATTTCTTTGTGAAACTTTAAGAATATGAGTTTGTGGTAGTTGTTCTGTACTTCTAAATGAAATGTCAGCATGTTTTGAGGAGTTTTATTTTTTGTAATTAAATTATGCCTTTTAAGGGATAGTCTATTTGAATTCCTTACCAATGTTGTTTTATTGAATAAGAATATTTAATTTAAATTTAATTATGTGGACTCTAACCAGAAATTTTCCATAGCCCTGAAATACTTTGGACTGATAAATTAAAAATAGAGGTAGAAAAGTCCGCATAAAATTGATTTTTCTGTTAGATTAATTAACAAATGATAGAGCTTTTTTTATATGAAACATCTATAATTTAATATCTTTGTTTTGAGTACATTTATTTTTTACAATAACTGCTATTTTCTTGATTGTAGTTCTAATTGTGAATAATAGTCCTATGGTGGTGGTGGTTTTAGCTCAAAACCAATTATTTCTGGTACATGAGTGGAAGGCAAAGACCAAACTTTTTTTTTTTTTTTTAATAGATTAGAATCAACAAGGATGTCTAAAACATTGACCATGTGCAATATACTTCTAGTCACTGGTGTTGCAAAGTGTAAAAAAAAAATTGCTGAAGGAATTTAAGGAGCTTATATTCTACTGGGAGGAGGCAGAAGCAAACTGATAACCATATACATGACAATCTGAATGGAGACAATAACAAATTGAGGCATATTATATAAGAAATACTTCTCATAGAAAGTAACATGAGCTGAGCACTAAAAGATGGGATTCAAACAGATAAAGGTATGGAGTTCACTTGAGACATAGAGAACAGTCTTTATGAAGAAAAAAAAATAGAATAGCTAAACTTTAGTCGATCATTTTGATTGCACTGACTTCATCAGTGACAGTCAAGCAATTGCTAAATGGGAGGAAGTCAAGTACATGTTCTTGGCCCTAATTAGAAACTGACATTTATGTAGTATTTTAAAATTTTCAAAGACCTTTACCTTTGTAATCTCCTTTGCACTTCATAATACTATGAAATAATTATTACAAATATTATTATCCCTATACAATGAATAGTAATTATTAGAAGGAAGATTTAAATTCAGATCATTGTGATTCTAGTCCTATCCTTCTACTTATGCCCTATTCCTTTACCTCCTTGACAGTAGTACCCTGAATTATCTTATAGGAAAAAGCTGCACCAGGAAAAGAAGAGGAGTCCTCAGGGGAAAGCCTATTACACTGAAATCAGGAACTACCATATCTAGCAATTATACTTTTCTGAAAAAATTTTGAGCAGGAAATAGTTAATGCATTACTCTATAACAGACAACCTTTGGAGCCCAGACATCATAATAACAGAAAACATTTCCCTGAGCATAAAAGGCCCAGCCAAAATGTTCAGAAAGGCCTTCAAAGGAGGATACAGAGAATTATTAACCAAGGCACTACACTAATTAATATAAAGATAAGACAGTTTCTCCTCATTAGTGTGAAGCATCTGAACAGTTAGCCCAAATATACTTCAAATGTTTCTACAGAAAACAGTTAAATATATCACAGAATTCAGAGCTGAGAGAGGCTTTAGTGATAATCTAGTCCAAACCTTTCTTTTTAAAGATGAAGAATCCAAGGTCTAGAGATTTCTTTGCCTATTGAAGTTCACTTACCCAATAATTAGCAGAATTGGTATTCAAATCCTGGCTCCTGAAATCTAAGTCTGTAATTTACCTTATTGATTCTTTGATTATAAACAATTCATTTATGTGTAATAATATTAATTAGAAAACATACTGGGGCACAAGGATCTATGCTCTATATCTCTACAATGTGACTTCTTGTTACTCAAGAATAGAATCTAGAAATAAATCCTTCATAAATTGGTATGATATTTATCCATGATTTATATGTGACCTGCCAAGGGAGTCAGGAATAAAAATACTCACCCCTGTGTATGTCTTTCCTTCTTCATTAAGTCTCTTAAAACACACATTATATTTTTTAGTAAATAATTGCATCTGATGCACTAACATCTTTGTATACACTTGTGTTCTTTTCTCATAGGTATCTCACTAGGCATGAAGAGGAAAATATAAAAGCTATAATAATAATAATAAAATGGCAATAGCAACATTTATATAGATTTTAAAGATTGTAAAGTACTTTTAAATATTCTTTTTTTTAATTTTTTATTTGCAACAATTCTAGCAAGCTAATTGCTATTATTGCCTCATTTTACTGATAAGGAAACTTATCAGCAAACAGGAGTTAAATAATTTTCTTTGGGTATAACAGCTAATAAGTTTCAGAAGCCAAAATGCACTCAGGTCTTCCTGATGCCATGCATAACTTATCTGTTATTGTCATTCAGTTGCTTCAATGATGTCTGATTCTTTATGACTTCATTTGAGGTTTTCTTGGCAAAGATACTGGATTAGTTTGCCGTTTCTTTGTCCAGCTCATTTTAGAGTTTAAGAACTGAGGTAAACAGTTACTTGTGGCATCCGTAGCCAGTACATGAGGCTAGATTCAAATTGAAGATGTCTTCATCTAAGTCTTTCTTCTAAGCTATCTAGCTTAAAGTATTTATCATGTCACTTAATTGTTTCTCTTACTTTAATTTTATTTATGAATCTTTCATTAATTTTTCCATTCCTTAATGTCCATGTTTAAGTACTTGAATACCTATTTTCCAAAGGACAAATTCAGATTTTTTTTTCTTCTAATGAGATTTTTTTTTTCTGGATATATTTTAAATGTGAGCTGCATTTATTTAATCATGAACAATTATTTCACATAAAGTATTTTTCTCTGTGCATATAATGTATATGTATATGTGTATGTACAAACACACACACACATACTTCTTTTTTTTTTTTTTACTATGGCTTAAACTTTGTTTCCAGTATTAGCCACTGAAAAAAACGTGCTATCATGCATAATTTAGTATATATGAAATTTCTTCTTGTTCTTCTCCTCTCCTTCTTCTCCTCTCCTCCTTCTCTTCTTTTCCTCTTCCTTCTCCTCCTCCTTCCCCTTCCCTTCTCCTTCCCCTTCTCTTTCTCCCTCTTTCTCCCCTTCCCTCTTCCTCTCTCTTCCTCTCCTTTTCCCTCTCTTCTTCTACCTCCTCTTCCTCCTCCTCCTTCTTCCTTCTTTTCTTCCTTCTTCCTCTTCTTCTTTCTTTTCTTCTTTCTCTTTCTTCTTCTTCTTCTTCTTGTTCTTGTTCTTCTTTCTTCTTTATTTTCTTTAGAATATTAACCTAGCTACAGCCACTTTGACTTAACAGATCACTGTTTTTTATTCTTCAATCTCTCCATATAAACTGACTCATTGCTTTTAAACTTCAATTATTCTCTCTATACATGAATGTGTATATATATATATACATATCTATATACACACACACACACACACACACATATATATATATATACATATATGTGTACATTGCCTATGATTTCAGGATATAAAATAAGTAAATCATTACAAACAACTGAATTTTAGAGGTAAGTGAGATGGAAGAGTTCAAAGTAAAACATCTTTGCTTGGAAAATTACATCTTTGAATGAGGATGCCATATTATTTACCTTGCCTCTGCAATTTACGGATCAGTAGACTTTTCCCAGTATGCTAAAATCTATATGGATCTCCTCCTATCTCTACCCTGCACACACCCAAACATACAGCCTTCAATTACAATATGAGCAAGTCAAGTTCAGGAATGGTTTACTATTTTAGCTCTATCCCTATCCTGCAGTGCAATGTTTTATGCTTATCAATTGAATTTCATAAAAGATCTGAGAGTTAATTGAAAAAGTGAACTTTTGCATGTGGATGTGGACACACATGCTCTAACTTTTCATCTTAAAAGGCTTTTTGTTTATTTGTTTTTAAGTATTGGGGTTTTAATTGATTTACCCAAAGTCATAAAGATAGTATGTATCCAGGTGTCTCTTTCCCAAATTAGCTCTTTATCAATTATACCTCACCAACTATCCCTGTATATACTAAGTACTTGATAAATAATTTTTAAAATTATTGAATTAATTCCCTCAATCTATGTATGTATGCGTAAACCATGTGTTCATTCATCCATTCAGACAGTGAGTCAGTGAGTGAATCTATCATGTAGTCTTTTCTAATAGAATGCTAACTCCTTAAAGAGTAGGGATCGTTGCATTTTTATACACACAGAGAGAGACATATATGTTTATACACATACATATACATGTATAATGAAAATGCAACTATATATTCATATGCATATATCCCAAATATTATATACATATACATACACATACACTTTTGTTTATGTTTGCATGTATTCCAACTATCCATATACACTCAGTACAATGGATTGAATATATTGGAGGATTAAGGAATGTACTTTTATTGGTCAATTAATAAATATTAGACTAAATGAATAATGGTAGGAATCATCCATCCATGGTTAATGTTGTAATGGAGGACTTCCTCTATAAGAAACAAGATTTGATAGCAATATATAATGTGCTCTGTTGTCTGATATAATACATCAAGATGACTTCAAAGCATTAAGAAATGTATATTAACTGTTTCCTGTTTGCTTGCTTACTCTGTGGTAAAGATTAGCCTTTTGTTTCATTAGTGAGGTTGAATGGAGTGTGAGTACAAAAGCAAACAAACCAAAAAACATTATCCCATCTAATTAGTCTCTTTCTTGGTAGTGATTAAATTAAGGATTTATAGAAACAGGTAGTGAGAAAGGCAGTGGTATTCTTAGCAGTGGCCTTGTGAAACAAGCTGCCTGTATTTCCAACCTTGGTTGTACCATGAATATATGATGTTTTTTGTTCATTCTATTTATTTATTGTTTTTAATTTTCTAAAGTGAAAATATTATTGAGAAATGATTATGTCTTTGAGAACCTAGAAAGTTAAGAAATATTATCCTTGAGATGTCTAAGAACCAAATTCCATGACAAGATTTGTTAGAGGCTGAATCTAGTAAACTTCAGCACAATCCACAAGATTGAGTGATCTCTGAGACATGAATCAATTGTTCAAGCTAAATACATTCTAGCAGCAAAGGAGAAAATTATCCAGTGAGTATGCTTCATTTGGAAGCACACCTGTGGTGTTGAGTACTTTGTCACACATATAAGGGTGAAAGAAAAGGTCTGCCACTGTTGTTGGGGAAAATATGCTTGGGCTTCTGTTCCTGATATATCTCCTCAGTAAATATGTCTTGTTAAAAATTAATCCATAAAAATTACTAGATAATATGGAGGCACTAATGAATGACACAAAAGAGATGATTACCAGCACTATTATATTGGGAGAATAGAAGAAAATGGGAATTAGAGATGATGGTATTAGAAGAGGCACCCCACTGTTCTTCAATGTATCTATGGACCTTGAGTAGGAGGTTGACAGTTACCATCCAGGGGACCCAACTTGCCAAAAGAAATTGGAATAAGGATTCCCAGAGTTTCTATATAATCTGACAACAAAGGTTGATATTGATAACTCTTGTTTGTGTCAATTACTTCTGAGCATTCCTCAGAATATCCCAAAATATTGTGAAGCCAGGAGTTTTACAAGAGTAGGCAACCATGAAATTAATTTTCCTGAGTGAAGTAGCTTATAGAGTCCAGGAGATCCCACAGGTCAATACCAAGAATAAATCCCTAAGCTATAGTTCTTAACTTGTAAGTTGTTCCATTGTTGTTGTTCTTCTGCTGGGTGAATGACTTCATCTTCTGGTTTCTGACAAAGTCAGAGTGGATTACAAGTTTTCTGAACAAGTAACTTATTTCTTTTTATTATTGTTATGTTTAGATATGTGGTTATTATATGTTGTCTTGAGATTTCTGGAATCCTTTAATCATTTTCCAACCTAATTAAAAATTTATCTGTTTCATGTTGCAAAAAATGAAGAACAAAAAAATACCTTCTGACTTTGTTAGGAGAAATGGTTTATTTCATTTCTTTTTTGGAGTAGTTATGACTTGGAGTCAGAACACAAGTCATTCACTGACATTTGCTATTTTGATTTAATTTTTGTGAACCTTAATTTTCTTACCAGTAAAATAGAGATAGTGTTTATATTACCTAATACCAATATTTTTGAGGAAATCACTCTATAAACTATATGACACCATACAAAAATAAGTTATCATTACTATCTTCACACAGATGGTCTCTTTATGAGTATCTATGCTGTAGAGTCTTTTCTGGCTTAAAATAGGTTAAGCATATTAAAAGTTTACTATTCCCCATTCATAATATAATATAAGTAATTCAATTCAACAGTTATTAAGTACATGGTCGATTTAGAGCAATGGATCAGAAGCCTGAGGAAATGGATGTATAATTTAGGGTCAATGTACCTCTGTGCCAAATACATACTTTTCTTCAAGAGTTCTGTTTGTTCATATTATCAACAGAGAACAAATACAGCTCATTAGAACCATCCACAACATATTAAATCGTCAATCAGGTACAAACAAAGGAAGAGCAGATATATTGAACAGATGGTTCAAACTTGAACTCAGCACTAAAAAGATTAGTTATTAGTATGAAGCATTCATGGACTTGGGGGTAACAGAGATGCTGTGTGATGCAGTGGGTAAAGGATTATCTTTGGGTTTAGAGGTTCTGCATTCCAATCCTGCCTCTGTCATTACCTGTATGATCTTGGAAAGTCACTATGTGTAAAATAAAGTGGTTAGACAAACAACATTAAAGTTGCCTCCTTCTCTTTAGCCTACATGACTCTTTTATCCTTGCACCTCCAAAAATGAAAGCACTAATTCCTTAGGCAATCATCATTCCTCCCTTTTACAACCAACAAACAAATAAACCAAATCAAAAACAAAAAACAAAACAAAACAAGTCAAAAACAAACAACAAAAAAAGTTTGCCAAAATTTATTGCTTCTCCTTTCTTTCCTTTCACTTCTTCCTTGCATTTTGATTTCTGATCTCATCACTCAACTGAAACTACTGTCTTCAAAATAATCAATTTCTTAGTTGCAAAACTAAATGTTCTTGTCTTGTTCCCCATCCTTTTAGACTGTTCTTTACCAGTACTTGACACTACTATGTGCAAAGTGATTTATTATAAGACCTTGCCCTCATGGATTCTTTGTTCTTTCTTGTTTTCATTAATAGAATCTTTTGCTTCTTCTCATACTTGTCAGATTACTACTTCTTAGTCTCCTTTGCTAGATCATCATCCATATTAATCCTTATCTGTGGTTATATATAAAATCAATATCTCTATATAAAGGAGAGGACCAAAGAAGAAATGCTTTCTGTTAAGGATAAATTGAACTACAATAACAACCTACAGAGGAAAAAAATGCAGCCCAAGCCTGGTATTACATCTTTTATTCTTTACAAAGATCATGATGTTTGGGCTTGAAAAAAAAAAGCTAGTAAAGAGTTACCAATATACATGGTAAGAAAAGAAAGTTTCTGAGTATGTATCAACAGAAACTTAGACTCTTACATTTTCTCTGATACTAAAAGGAGAATAGTCATAATTGAGACTAGTAAATGTCTCAGAATTTCAGAGTGAAAGAGAGTGAAAGAAGGGGAGGGAGGAGAGTAAGAGAGAGAGAGAGAAGGAGGAGAGGGGAAGAAAAAGGGAAAGGGAGAAAAAGAAGAAAGAGGAGGAAAAGCAGAAGGAGGAGGAAGAAGAGCAGGAGAAGGAGAAGAGGGGGAAAGGGAGTCTACAAATTATTGAAAATTAGCTTGAGTACCCAAAAGTTGTGTTTTGACATTAGCATACAATGGTACATATATAAGATATTTGGTTTTTAACCATAAAAAAGAGTCCATGTATTGGCACCATATTGGGGTTAATGAGAGGGGTGTGTGTGTGAATGTGTGTAGGAGAATCTCTGGTCCTAGAGGTAATAAGAATGTTTTTTGAGCTGGACCCAGAACTGTGTGTTAAGTTTATCAATCTATCACCTTTGTGGAGTATCAATTCAAGATCTGGAATACCTGAAGAAAAAACAATCAATTGGAAAGGAACTACAGTAATTCAAAAAAATCCTTTTTCAGGCCTTGCTTCTGATATAGATCAGCTGTATAACACTGAAACTCAATTTCTTATGCAATTGTAAGGTTTAAGAAAGTCACCGGTATTATTCAGTAGAATCAGTTTATTCACTGGAATTTCCTTACATCAAAAAGATTATAGCTATAGATGAAAAAGATGAGTGCTTAGAGAAGGCAACAATAAAATATTAACATGAGATTTGAGTAAAGAAAGATACCCCCAACATGTTAAGTACATGGTCGATTTAGAGCAATGGATCAGAAGCCTGAGGAAATGGATGTATAATTTAGGGTCAATGTACCTCTGTCCCAAATACATACTTTTCTTTAAGAGTTCTCTTTGTTCATATTATCAACAGAGAAAAATACAGCATCAAAGAATGGTCTAGGAATTCAAGAGTGAACAGAATTTTTCAAGCACAGAAAAAGCTCTGTGTCCACATTTATGTATGTATATATATATATATGTATATATATATGTAAAGATATACCTATATGCCCACATACATGTATACAAATGAATGCAAATATACATTCATATATATATATATATGCATGTGTATTATTTCAGTATGTAGACTTAGTACATCATTTGTATATGATTTCAGCATCTAGATTTAGTGGATCATTGCAAACAATTGAATATTAGAGGTGAGTGAGATGGAAGAATTCAAAGAAACACTCAGGATATAAAATGGGCAACAATATGACAAAAAGGTTATCCAAAGAAATAGTGAAGGCCTTAGGCTTTTTTAATAAGTTGACTTTAAATAATGAAGTTTGTTTAAATTAATGTTTGTCTGCTTCAGTATTTTGACTAATTTTAGGCTATATTCTTTTTTTTTCTAAGGTTTCACAAAGCTACTCTAAGCTGTCTGAGGTTGTTGTAATAATAACTGTTATTGAAGATGGGAAACTTCTTACAATTAGAAATGCCCCAAAGTGAATATTATCTGGCATAGAGATTTAAGGTTCAGACCCCTGATTTTGGATGATGACAATTAAAAATTAATCATTACACCTAGAAAGAAGCAAAGAACCTTCTTCAATAGTATAGGAAATTAGATTTGTGATCAAGAATATCCCTGGTCTAATTACTTACTTTCTCTAGATTTCACTTTCTGAATCTTAAAAAAATGAAAGCTGGAGATCTCTAAGATCTCTTCCATTTCTAAAACCATGATCGTGAAGTAGAGTAAAGAAGAGCAAGGGTCTCTGAGTTAAATAAGTTCATTAGGTAAAGAGGGCTCAAGATTATAGTAAATTACAAAATCCTTACATTTATAGAACTTTATGCTACTGGGGGAATAAGACATATTCAAATAACTGCAGTTTTGAAAGCAAAAATGCAAAATAAGAACATGGAAGAAGAAAAAAAAAGTGTTTGGCTTTTATATCACTGAAGGATTTTTAGAAAAGTCTAGGTTATACTTCCCACGAATAATATAGAGGAAGTTCCTGTGTATATTTAAACTACAATTTTCTTATTAATATGAAATCCTGCTACTGTGACAAGATAAAGCTTAACTGAGAATAAAGATTTTTTTTTTTGAAGAGCATATGTTCAAAGTCATTTGCAGCAGAGAAAAATATAAAGTAGTATTCTCTAATGAGGGGACAAATACCATGGATGCTGAAAGGAGTGGAAATAAATATATGAAGAAATTTCAGGAAAAAATGAAAAAACATTTTGTTTGTGTATAAATAACTATATAAGCCAGTTATAGTTTATATTTTCTACTTAATGTTGAAATATCTAATTTTCTTTTCTTTCTTTAAAAGGCAATTGGGGTTAAGTAACTTGCCCAGGGTCACATAGCTAGGAAGTGTTAAGTGTCTGAGACCAGATTTGAACTCAGGTCATCCTGACTTCAGAGCTAGTGCTCTATCCACTGTGCCGCCTAGCTGCCCCTCTAATTTTCTTTTGATTAGTCATTCTTATCTAAATATAAAACTTTTCTCTATAACCATTAGGAATTACTTCCATGTGACTTTTCCCCATTATGTTTCCACTACTTTAAAGTCTTTTAAAACATATTTTCTAATTTTCTTACTTCAGGAACCTTTTCCTGAGCAATCTTATTTAGTCTCTTCCCCAAAATCATATGATTATATCATAAGGCATGGCTTTGCCTTTTGTCATTTGTCAATATTAAGTGTTTAAATGTTCCCATTTGATCTCCTCTGGCAGAATTTAAGTTATTCAAAAGCAATAAGTAGGGATTTTGACACTTATTTCTTTAAGTTTATTTTTACACCACCTGAAAGCAAGTTCTGCTTACCACCAGCCACTCAAAAAATCTCTGTTCACGGATTCCTAACATCAAAGTGTTCTGAGAACAAGTCAATCCTTTGAATTGACTGGCCTAATTGTTTAGATCAACAGCTTGTCCTGGTGAATGACAGCTGCTGCAATAAACCAGATTCTGCCACAACTGAATGCTTCGGCTACTTTAGGTGACTATTCAATAAATGGCATATAATATTTTGAATTGCTGGTCACTGAAGAAAGCCATATACACCCAGAGAGAGGGATGTGAAATGTGGACCACAACATAACATTCTCATACTCCTTGATTGATGTTTGCTTACATTGTGTTTCCTTTATCTGATATATTGTTTGTGTAGATAAGATTTTTCTTGCACAACAATGATAAGTTTGGAAATATGTATACATATATTCGATTTGCCAATATTTTAACATAATTAACATGTAGTGGATATCCTGCCATCTAGGGGAGGGGTGGGGAGTTGGGGGGAAAAATTTGTAACAGATAGCTATGTAAGGGTTATTGTTGAAGAATTACCCACACATATGTTATGCAAATAAAAAAAATAAAAGGATTTAAGTAAGAAAAAAATATTTTGAATTGCAATACAGAAAAAAGACTGAGAATCACCATTCCATCATATATGTCTTGCTTTCCTTATTACAAGCAAGCAAATAAAGCCACATGAGAAACTCTAACTTAAAAATAGCTTCTGTTCTGGAGAGCAATTTGGAACTATGCTCAAAAAGTTATCAAACTGTGCATACCCTTTGACCCAGCAGCATTACTGTTGGGCTTTTATCCCAAAGAGGTCATAAATGAAGAAAAGGGCCCCACATGTGCAAGAATGTTTGTGGCAGCCCTTTTTTGTAGTGGCTAGAAACTGGAAACTGAATAGATGCCCTTCAATTGGAGAATGGCTGAATAAATTATGGTATATTAATACTATGGAATATTATTTTTCTTCAAGAAATGACCAGCAGGACGATTTCAGAGAGGCCTGGAGAGACTTACATGAACTGATGCTGAGTAAAATGAGCAGAATCAGGAGATCATTATACATGGTGACAACAAGACTATATGACAATCAATTCTGACAGACATGGCTCCTTTCAACAATGAAATGTTTCAAACCACTTCCAGTTGTTCACTGAAGAAAGCCATATACACCCAGAGAGAGGGATGTGAAATGTGGACTACAACATAACATTCTCATACTCTTGATTGATGTTTGCTTACATTCTGTTTCCTTTATCTGATATGTCTTTTGTGTAGATAAGATTTTTCTTGCACAACAATAAGTTTGGAAATATGTATACATATATTCCATTTGTCAAGTATTTTAACATAATTAACATGTAGTGGATATCCTGCCATCTAGGGGAGGGGTGGGAAGTTGGGGGGGAAAATTTGTAACAGAAAGCTATGTAAGGGTTAATGTTGAGGAATTACCCACACATATGTTATACAAATAAAACAAAATAAGTAAATAAATAAATAAATAATAGCTTCTGAAAGTGATGACTTTTCCAGGGAAAAAATAGAAATATTAACCTGTACTTTACACCTTAATTGTAAGCCATAAATTAAGTATATAATGATCCTAGTTCTATATAAGAATTACATTTCTTTTAAAGGAATATTTGCCTTTCACAACTGCAAACATTGTTTTGTATAAAGAACTAAAAAATTAATTACATAATCTTACATAATTTTCAAAGAATAAATAAAGATGGTAATTAACTATGATGTATGGATTGGAAAAGAAGATGCCTGAAGAATCAGAAAACTATACTTTTAAAATCAACTGTCACTGAGGAACTCAATAAACTTGCACACACGCACACACACACACACACACACACACACACACACACACACATGCAAAGAATGAGGAAGTTGGACTCTAGCTTACCAAGGCCTAGTTTCAAATTCTGCCTTTGATAGTACACTTTAGTTTACTAGCCATGTGATATTCACAAAACAACTATTTAACATTTTCTATTAATAATATAATTAATAATATAATCTGTGTACTGTGATGGATCAGATGTATGATTTCATTGATATAGGGAATTTCCCCTAACAGAGATTAGCACCATTTGAAAAAATATATAGGGCAGAGTCAAGATGGCAGAGTGAAAAGATGACTCTCTGTGTCCTCCTCCGATCTTCTCTCAAATCAACAATAAAATAAGCCTCTGAACTGATCTTCAAGTCAACGAATTCAGAAATATTTGTACACTGCTTGCTGATATCTCTGAAGAACTTCACATCAGGTTTGTCTAACTCAGACAGAGAGATAAACAGAGGACTCCTGTGTAGGCCGGAAGTGAGGGTGGGACTCAGCTCAGCTCCTCATGGCAGAAACTCCAAAATACAAACTCCAAATTCCAAACACCTGGAGTTTATCTGAGGCAATTGGATACTCTGCCCTGATTGGCGGCAGGTGTTCTGGCAGGCTTGCCTTGTTTAAGGAGTAATTAAAACTTAGTCCTAGCCCCCACCGGCCCACCACCTTAAGTTAATTTGCCAAAGTGCCCCAGGACAAAGATCTTCAGCCACCCTTTCAGCCTCCGTTTTTCCCCCTACCTTAAAGAGATATCCACACTGTCTAAAAAAAAATGAAGAAGCAAAAGAGAGCTCTCACCATAGACAGCTTTTATCGAGAAAAAGAAGGGATGATCCCAGATCCTGAGGTTCCTTTAGACAAAATTCCAGAAGAAGGTATTAAAGACCATCACTGGTCACTTTTTCAAAAGGCCTTTCTGGAAGATTGCATAAAGAACCTCAAAAGAGAGCTGGAAGATAAATGGGAAAATAAACTGAAATCAGTGCAAGAAGGATATGATGCCCAGCAAAAGAGATATGAAAAGACACTAATTTATTGAAAAATAAAATTACTGAATTGGAAAAAGAGTGCAATGAAAAAAAATTCAATTGGTCAATTATAAAAGGAGCTTAAAAAGGTAACTGAGGAAAACAATACTTTAAAAATAAGAATTGAACAAATGCAAGTGAATGACTCAATAGAACTTCAAGAATCAGTCAAACAAAAACAAAAAAAATGAAAAATTAGAAGAAAATATGAAATATCTCCTAGGAAAAACAACTGACTTGGAAAATAGATCTAGGAGAGACAATCTAAGGATTATTGGACTTCCTGAAAGCCCTGATGAAAAAAAGCATCTAAACACTATCTTCCAGGAAATCCTGAAAGAAAACTGCCCTGAGATTCTAGAATCACAAGGCAAAATCACCATTGAAAGAATTCACTGTTCACCTCCTGAAAGAGACCCCAAAATTAAAACCCCAAGGAATACCATGGCTAAATTTCAGGACTGTCGCACCAAAGAAAAGATTCTTCTAGTAGCTAGAAAGAAACAATTCAAATACCGAGGATCAATAATTAAAATCACACATGATCTGTCAGCCTCCATATTGAAGGATTGAAGGGCCTGGAACCAGATATTCCGAAAGGCAAAGGAACTTGGATTACAGCCAAGAAGAACCTATCTAGCTGGAATGAGCATTATCCTGCAGGGAAGAAGATGTTCATTCAATGATATAGGTGAATTTCACCTATTTCTAATGAAAAGACCAGATCTGAACAAAAAATTTGACCTCCAAACACAGAACTCAAGAGAAGCATAAAAAGGTAAAAAGGAAAGGACTCTTGAGACTTTTATTTCTACTAGGGGGATACTTAAAGTTTGGGTGTATAATTAACTAGATATTACTTTTATAATATGAAAAAGAGATCTAGAGGGGGAAAGGTTGTCATACTGGGGAAAAGAGGGAAAAAGTGGTAAAATAAGATCTAAAAAAAGGAGGTAAAAACAAGGTAAAATCTCTTGAAGAGGCAAAGAAAACCTAATATAATTGGGAGAAAGAGGGGAGGGAGATGAGCATTGTGTAAATTTTACTCTAATCAGGTTGGGCTCCAAAAGTGTATATCACACACTTGATTTCACATAGAAACTTGTCTGTTTGTTGCTAGAGGGAAGTGGGAGGGAAAGGAGGAAAAGTAAGGGACAAACTAATAGAAGGGGGAAACCCAAACAGGGGGAGGGGACCTAAAGGGTGGAGTATTGTTTGGGAAAGGGTTCATCAAAAGCAAAGTACTGAGGAGGGGGGAAGGGAGAAAGGGGAAAGGAAAGGGCAAAACATAACATGGGTAAATAAGATGGCAGGAAATAAAGAATTAGTCATTCTAACTGTGAATGTGAATGGGATGAACTCTCCCATAAAGCGGAAGCGGATATCAGACTGGATTAAAAACCAGAATCGCACAACATGTTGTCTACAAGAAACACATCTAAAACATAGTGACACATATAGAATGAAGGTAAAAGGCTGGAGCAGAAAATATTATGCTTCAGGTGAACAAAAAAAAGCAGGGGTAGCCATACTTATCTCAGATCAAGTAAAAGCCAAGATAGATGTAATCAAAAGAGATAAAGAAGGAAACTATATTTTATTAAAGGATACCATAGATAATGTAGCAATATCTATAGTAAATATATACGCACCAAGTGCAATAGCATCCAAATTCCTAGGGGAGAAATTAAGAGAGATGCAAGAAGAAATAGACAGCCAAATGATACTAGGGGGGGATCTCAACCTTGCTCTCTCAGAATTAGATAAATCAAACTACAAAATAAACAAGAAAGAAACTAGGGAGATAAACCAATTGTTAGAAAAGTTAGGTATGATAGATCTATGGAGAAAGTTGAATAAAGACAGTAGGGAGTTGACTTTTTTCTCAACAGTCCATGGAACCTATACAAAACTTGACCATGTGTTAGGGCATAAAAACCTCAAAATCAAATGCAGAAAGGCAGAAATAGTAAATGTATCTTTTTCAGATATTGATGCAATAAAAATCACATGCAATATAAGGCCAGGAGGAAATATACCAAAATTAATTGGAAATTAAATAATCTAATCCTGAAGAATGAATGGGTGAAAGAACAAATCATAGACACAATCAATAATTTCATCCAGGAGAATGACAATAAGGAGACAACATACCAAAATTTGTGGGATACAGCCAAAGCAGTTATAAGGGCCAATTTTATATCTCTAGATGCTTACTTGCATAAAATAGAGAAAGAAAAGATCAACGAATTGGGCTTATTATTAAAAAAAACTAGAAAAAGAACAAATTAAAAACCCTCAATTAAATACCAAATTAGAAATTCTAAAAATAAAAGGAGCAATTAATAAAATTGAAAACAAGAAAACTATTGAAGTAATAAATAAAACTAAGAGTTGGTCCTATGAAAAAAACAACAAAATAGATAAGCCTTTAGTTAATTTGATAAGAAAAAGGAAAGAGGAAAATCAAATTGTTAGTCTCAAGAATGATAAGGGGGAACTTTCCTCCAATGAAGAGGAAATTACAGCAATAATTAGAAGTTACTTTGCCCAACTTTATGCCAGTAAGTTTGATAATCTAAATGAAATGGAGAAATATCTACAAAAATATAGATTGCCCAGGTTAAAAGAAGAGGATATAAATTATTTAAATACCCCCATAGTAGAAAAAGAAATAGAACAAGCTATTAACCAACTCCCTAAGAAAAAATCTCCAGGGCCAGATGGATTTACATTTGAATTCTACCAAACATTCAAATAAGAATTAATTCCAAAGCTATACAAACTATATGAGAAAATAGGTACAGAAGGTATACTGCCAAAATCCTTCTATGAGACCAATATGGTGCTGATAGCTAAACCAGGTAGGGTGAAAACAGAGAAACAAAACTATAGACCAATTTCCCTAATGAATATTGATGCAAAAATTTTAAATAAGATATTAGCAATGAGATTATAGAAAGTCATCCCCAGGATAGTACACTATGACCAACTAGGATTTATACCAGGGATGCAGGGCTGGTTTAATATTAGGAAAACTATCAGCATAATTAATTGTATCAATAACCAAACTAACAAAAACCATATGATTATCTCAATAGATGCAGAAAAGGCATTTGATAAAATCCAACACCCTTTCCAATTAATAACACTAGAGAGTATAGAAATAAATGGGCTTTTCATTAAAATGATCAGTAGCATCTATTTAAAACCATCAGCAAGCATCATATTTAATGGAGAAAAACTAAAACCATTCCCAATAAAATCAGGAGTGAAACAAGGCTGCCCACTGTCACCACTACTATTTAATATTGTATTAGAAATGTTAGCTTTAGCAATAAGAGAAGAAAAAGAGATAAAAGAAATCAGAGTAGGTAATGAAGAAACCAAACTATAACTCATTGCAGATGACATGATGGTATACTTAGAGAACCCTAGAGACTCAACTAAAAAACTATTAGAAACAATTCACAACTTTAGCAAAGTGGCAGGATTCAAAATTAATCCACATAAATCATCAGCATTTTTATATATTACTAACAAAGTTCAGCAGCAAGAGATACAAAAAGAAATTCCATTCCAAATAGCAGATGATAGGATAAAATATTTGGGAATTTATCTGCCAAGGAAAAGTCAGAAACTATACGAACTAAACTACAAAACACTTTCCACACAAATAAAATCAGACCTAATTAATCGGAAAAATATTAAGTGCTCATGGGTAGGCAGAGCAAACATAATAAAAATGACAATACTACCCAAACTAATCTACTTATTTAGTGCCATACCAATCAAACTACCAAGAAATTATTTTACACTTCTAGAAAAAACATTAGCAAAGTTCATTTGGAAGAACAAACGGTCTAGGATTTCAAGGGTATTAATGAAAAAAAAAGGCAGATGAAGGTGGCCTTGCTGTACCAGATCTAAAACTATATTATAAAGCAGCGGTCATCAAATCCGTTTGGTACTGGCTAAGAAATAGAGCAGTCAATCAGTGGCACAGTTTAGGTTATAAGGACAATCTAGGTAATAACCTTAACAATTTAGTGTTCGAAAAACCCAAAGACCCTAGCTTTTGGGATAAACACTCACTATTCGGCAAAAACTGCTGGGAAAATTGGAAACTAGTGTGGAAGAAATTAGGGCTTGACCCATACCTAACACCATATACCAAGATAAGATCTAAATGGATTCATGATCTAGATATAAAGAGGGACTTTGTAAGCAAGTTAGAGGAACGTAATATAGTTTATCTCTCAGACCTGTGGCGATGGAATAAATTTATGTCCAAAGAAGATCTGGAACTCCTAATTGAACACCAGATGGATAATTTTGATTATATTAAGTTAAAAATTTCTGTAAAAATAAAACAAATGCAGACAAGATTAGGAGGGAAGCATCAAATTGGGAAATCATCTTTACATTTAATGGTTCTGATAAAGGCATCATTTCTAAAATATATAGGGAATTTTCTCATATATGTAAGAATTCAAGCCACTCTTCAATAGATAAATGGTCAAGGGATATGAACAGACAATTTTCAGATGATGAAATTAAAACCATCTCGTCATATGAAAAGTTGCTCCAAATCACTATTGATCAGAGAAATGCATATTAAGACAACTCTGAGGTACCACTACACACCTGTCAGATTGGCTAAAATGACAGGAAAAGATAATGATGAATGTTGGAGGGAATGTGGGAAAACTGGGACACTAATACATTGTTGGTGGAACTGTGAACGGATCCAACCATTCTGGAGAGCAATTTGGAGCTATGCTCAAAAAGTTATCAAACTGTGCGTACCATTTGACCCAGCAGTGTTTCTACTGGGCCTATATCCCAAAGAGATCTTAGAGGGGGGGGAAAGGGACCCACATGTGCAAGAACGTTTGCGGCAGCCCTTTTTGTAATGGCTAGAAACTGGAAACTGAAGGGATGCTCATCAATTGGAGAGTGGGTGAATAAATTATGGTATATGAATGTTATGGAATATTATTGCTCTGTAGGAAACGACCAGCAGGACGATTTCAGAGAGGCCTGGAGAGACTTGCATGAACTGATGCTGAGTGAAACGAGCAGAACCAGGAGATCATCATACACAGCAACAACAGTATTACATGATGATCAATTCTGATGGATATGGTTCTCTGCAACAAAGAATTGTCTCAAACCAGTTCCAATTGTTCACTGAAGAAAACCATATACACCCAGAGAGAAGGATATGAAATATGGACCACAACGTAACATTTTCATGATCTCTATTGATATTTGTTTGCATTGTGTTGTCTTTTTCTGATTTTCTTTTTTTTCTTGTAGATAGGATTTTTCTTGCATAACTTGTCAGGTATTTCAACATTATTAACATGTAGTGGACTTCCTGCCATCTAGGGGAGGGGAGGGGACTGGGAGTAAAATTTGTAATGGAAAGCTTTGTATAGATCAGTGCTGGGGAACTACCCATACATATGTTATACAAATAAAAAGGTTTAATAACATATATATACATATATATATATATATATATATATATAGTCTTCCAACTTTGCTATGAGCACTGAGATGTTAAATAACATTCCTAAAATCATCCAACTTTCATGGTTCAGAGATGGAACTGGAACCCAAAAGTTCCTGACTCTAAGGCTAGCTCTGAAGTGTAAGGACCAACTAGATTAATATTTGCCATTTTCTAAATCCCTAAAGCATTATGAAAATATTATTCACTACTATTAAGAACAAAAAAACCCAAAGAACCCAATCCTCTGATGTACTGAATTCTCTGTCCATGATTAAATATAGTTATATAGAGAGACACACAGAGAGCAGAGACAAAGAATTTACAGTTCCTAACATTTCCTTGCATAATCTATCTTGATTATAATCTGTGTGCCTTAAATTTAAATATTCTAAAATTTCTGGCAGTAGTTATTAATCCTTAATTACACCATTAAAACTTCAGTTTCCATAAACAAATACATGTCTCATTCATTTATTCTATACTACATTATATGTTATATGCTAATTTCATAAGAAAATGATTATGTCATGCCTTTTGATTCCATTCTGAGATCTTGGACCTTTCATAGATCACATATCAAAAAAACAAAAACAAAAAACAAAAACAAAAACAAACAAACAAACAAAACACAACTATTTTCAGTTTCATAACAAATCTAGTAGTTTATTCCTGTTTGTAGCCTTACTATTTAAAGTGAAGTAATGTCTACTTTTTCTAAAAGGATTTTTATGTTTATTAAACCTGTTTATCATATACATTCCAAGAATATCCATCAAATCCTTTCCTTCTTTTCATTTTTTTTGGTGAAAAAAATGCTAGTTTATTTTTCTATTGTTGCCTTAGGTAATGGACCATGTGTTTCTTTATAAATGAGTTTTGGTAGATTACTTTTTGGGTTTGTTATGGTTCTTTTTACAGTTTCAAAAGTAGAGATTCATTACGATATTGTTTGGTTGCTAATTAATGTATCAGAATTCTTATTCAGCTTTGAATTCAGGATAGTAGTAACTTCCAATGTTGGCACAATCTCTTTCTTGACATTTATTCTCAATCTATCTTATCAGAGAAAACCAGACTCTTCATAAGCATTATCTTTATCCGTTGAATCAATCTGAACTCTTGGTTTTGAGCTCTAAGCCTTCATTATTTTTTTTTGTATACACTAAATATTTTATTTTTATCAGGTCCAAATAACAATAATAACTAACATTTATATATTACTCTAGGGTTTTTAAAGCAAATAAAATGAATGTTACTAGATACTGGATGTTAGGTGCTATTATTATCCATTTTTAATTATCCTTTTAAGTGACTTTCCTAGGATCATATAACTGATAAGTTTCTGAGGCCAGATTTGAACTAAGATCTTCCAAACTCCAGTGTCCAGACAATTATCTGCTTAGCTTAGCTGTCCTGACATTTTACGAAGACTGGAAAAAAGATTTCATGAGACAAAAGCATTGTATAATGTATATTTTTAGTGGAACCATGTATCCTGATACAGTTCATAATCATGATTCTTATTATATTCCAGGAATCTTCCTATTTGTATAAAATTAATTGCTTTTTGCATTTTGGACCAGTATGTGAGGGGTGGGAGAATAGACTTCACCCAGATGGAGGACAAAAAAACAAACAAACAAATACAGGAAACATAATGACCTTAGTCTTTGATTGAAAGCAGCTTACATTCTACTTGAGGATAATATATATAATTTTGAAAAGATAAAGAATTAGCTATAATATGAAGCCTGCAAGAGTTGAATAGACTTTGAGTACAATAGAAATTCAGAGGTGGCCAGGGAAGGCCTTACGAATGAAGTAGAGCTCAAAGTAGCTTCAAAGAATAGACAGGTAGGAGAGACAGGGAGGAAGGCATTCCATGACTTAGTGATTACAGGGGAAAGCAGAAGGGTGTGTGAGTAATAAGAGTGCACAAAAAAAATGGAAGAAATATTTTTGAGTCACAACCTGACTTTAAAGATCTTCTTTTTATCTTTTGGATCAGAAAACTACCAGATGAGCTTCAGGTTTTGTTGTTTTGTTTTGCTCTCTTAAGTACATTCACATGATGAGTCTGAATTTCTGATTTACAGCATATCTTCCCATAATAGGAAATTTATCCTTGTGAAAACTGGAAAAAAATCTCAGTAGAAAGGTGTGTTAGCTGTTTTATGAATTTATCTCTTTCCAAGGATAAATGTTTTATTACCTTGAAGCCAAAAACATCCTTAATTTCAGAAATTTGGGAGCTATGGACCAGTTTTGCTTATACATGCAGATATATGTCAGTGGATAGAGGGTTGGCAGTGGACTGAGAAAGGCCACATTCAAATTCAGCCTCAGACACTAGCTGTATGACCCAGGCAAGTCACTTGATCTCTGTTTCCTTCAGTTTCATCATATGTAAAAGGATGATAATAATAAAATCTACCTTTCAAGGTTGTTGTAATTATCAAAAGAAATATCATATGTAAATTAAACATTAAATGCCAATATCATTATCATCATCATCATCATTATCTCATGTCCTAGTACACATTTTCTTGAATAAACCTTTCTGTGAATCAAAAACTCTATCCCCAAAGGCAATAAAGTTTTAAGAGAAGAAGGGAGCCTGCTATTATTTTTTAAAATGAAAAATTTTCACTATTAGTACTTATGTTTTTAAAATTATGAAAGTAACATATTAACAGGTTACATAATATAATTGTATGCTTTAGGGAAGTTATTATGATGGATTCCCCCCCCCCTTTTTGCATAGTTGTTTTAATGTTTCCTTTTCTGAAATGAGAATTTTTTTTCAACAGCTTTAGATTGGTTTCTCTGGTATACTAGCTTATTCATATTTAATTAGTCAACAACATCTGCTAAGATCCTGAAATATGAAGAACAGTGTTTAAGCGTTTCATTGTCATGATCTGCCTTCCTTGTACTCATATCTTAAAATCTAGTAACTTGTCTCAACTAATAAATATGGCACTCTGAGAACAATACTATGTACATCAATCATTATCAGCTATAGTCATACTTTCTGGATGACATTCTTTTTGAAATTCCAAATTTTTCACCTACACAGTTATAACTATTATCTCATGAATTACTGAAGAGGATTGTTCAAGAAAGTTATTGAATTCCCTAGAATATTTATCTAGTGTAGATTATAGTATTGGATTATTAGTAAATTGAGGAATAGGAAGTTTCCCAGGTTTCTTACCTATTTCTTTGACTCTGTGGATTTTAATAACAATTAGAATAATTCAACCATTATTTTTTTCACTTTTTCTTACTGTCCACATATTTTTCTCTTTGCCTCACAAAATTGCTAGTGAATTATCTTTTAAGTTTCTTCAGGAAATGTCTTAGTTAACATCAACAAAAGTCTATCCTAGCTCAAAGAAAAAGGAGAAAAGATTATCCATATTTTCAGCAGCTCTGTATCATAAGAAAATGTGGGACACTAAGTATAGAAAAATCAAAGAAATGCCCCCAAAGGCATATTAGTAAGTTTTTTTTCCTTGAAAATTAAGATACATTCTTTAAATATAGAATGAATCTCTTTTCACAATGATACTGTTCTTAACAATTAGGTCTGTACTATGTTATTTTTTACCCCATGGAGGTTTAAATCTGGAAGAAAAAATGAAAATGAATAAATGAGCTAAAATCACTATCTATATTTAAAGTTTTTTTAAAACAATAGTGGAGGGATTTTATTTGGGGGAGTATTGTAGATCTATGATTGTTTTTCATTGATTTGTAAAATCTTTTAAAAGATTGTCTATTCATGCTAGGCTCCTATCTTTAGGAAAAGCATAATTTAAAATTGAATCAGAGTACTACTTTTCCTGTCACTAAACTAAAAGCTATCAGTGAAGTCAAGACTTAGGATGAATAGTGATAGTTTTTTTTTTTTTATTCATACAGGCTCAAACTCTACAATATCCCCTTTACCTGTGTTTTATCCTTTTAAATTTTCCCTTACTCAATTGCCTGAAAGTGTGGAGAAATCAACAATTAAGAATCACTTCCACTGCTGCAGATTATAATCCTGCATGCTTGTGCATCCTGTAAAATTTTTGTCTACATTTTTCTATAAATTCTCCAAAGAGGATCCACAGAATTAATTAAAATATTTTCTCTACTTTGTTTAATATCTTTGTCATGTCAATAAAACACGAGGGCTCTCCATCTATTCTCTTTCATTCTTTCATCAAAATGATGCCATCCATTTTCTAGTGTTGCATAAGTGATTTGCCATATCCCCTCATCATTTTTATTAAAAATCTAGAGATTATTTGTGACAAGCTTACCCTTTCCTATTACTCTGATAAAAACTATATGTAGTGTCATGAAAAAAGTGCCATATAATGTTATTGAGAGATTATTTCTATTAAAGGGAATATTTTGTACTTTATATTGTTTTGAAAGCATTGAAAAGTTTCCCAAAGATGGTAAAACCTTAGTTTTTCTTTCTTAGTTCAAAATCTAGTTCAGTGTCTAATAACAAATTATTTTTCAAAATATATTTTTATTTATATCATTAAATATTCCCTAAATACTTGTAAAAATTTCAACATACATTAAATTTTTTTTGAATTCCAAACCCTCTTCCTTCTTTTTGCTTTTCCACAAACATTGAGAAGGTAAATAATTTCATATTGACTATATATATGACCTCATATAAAATATATTTCCATATTAACCATGTTGCAAAAGAAAGCATGCATATATGTGTGTACATACATATATATATACATAACATCAAGGAAAATAAAATTTTATAATTATGCTTCAGTAAACACTTGTAGTTCTCTTTCTGAGATGGATAGCATTTTTTCATCATAAGTTTTTGGAATTGTCTTAAATCATTGCCTTGATCTGAAGAGGTCTTTTTGACAGTATATGATCACTCTTACTGTACATAGTGTTCTCCTGGTTCTACTATGTTCACTTGGCATTAGTGCATATAAGTCTTCCTAAGTTTTTTTGCAAAATTCTTTTCTTATTATTGTTTTAATATAATAATATTCTGTCCTAATCATATACTACATTTTCTTCAGTCATTCTTTAATTGATGAACATCCCCTTGATTTCTGATCATTTACCACCACAAAAAAGATTACTGCAAATATTTTTGTACAGATAGGTCCTGTTCAACTACTTTGAAATCTGCTATTGCTAGTCTATCTTCCTCCATTCTTTTGATTCTTTTGATAGTCTTGACCTTTTGTTCTTCCAGATAAATTTTGCTACCATTTTTTCTAGCTCTATGAAATAACTCTTTGGTAAGCTGATTGGTATGACATTGAATAAATAAATTAATTTAGGTAAAATTGTCATTTTTATTATATTGGTTAGGTCTACTCATGAGAAATTTTTATTTCTCTAATTTTTTGAAGAAAGGGAAAAACACAATATATTTCATAATTCTTTTCACACAATTTGTCTTCACAGGTAGACTCCAAACTATCTTATATTTTCTGCAGTTAATTTAAATGGAAATTGTTTCAAATAGCTTTTTCATTTTATTTTATTTCCTAGAATTTTCTAAAAATCCAAATGACATCCAAATAGTGATAATTTTGTTTCTTCTTTGCCAATTTTTATTCCTCTGATTTATCTTCTTTTTGTCTTATTATCATAGATACAATTTCTAATATAATATTGAGTAATAGTGACAATATTGGATATCTTTGTTATTGACAAAGCTTCAAATTTATCCCAATTAAAGATAATGCTTGTAATAGATTTTAAATAAATAATGCTTACTATTTTAAGAAAAGCTTCATTAATTCATATGTGTTCTAATGTTTTAATAGGGTATTGTATTTTGTCAAAAGCTTTTTCCTCATATATTGAGATAATCATATAATTTTATTGCTTTAGTTATTGATGTGATCAGTATTTTTCATAATATTGAACCAATCCTGTATTTCTGGTATAATTCCTATTTTACTATAGTGGGACCTTCATTATCATTATTAGTGCTCTGTAGTGAAAAGAGCACTAAATTTAGAATCAGAAGATGTAGCTACTTCTACTAATGCTATTATTTCTCCATTCCTTAATTAAGCTCTATAATCATTAATATTTGTACCTCTTTTTCCCGTTTCACCAATTCTGCTTTTAAGGATTTATTTCTTTTAGAATTCAGTATTTGCTTCTTTTTAACCAAACTATTTCATTTTTATAATTTTCTTACCTCACTGTAATTTCTTAACTCTTTTCTTTTGCCATTCTTATTTGATTTTGAACATCATTTTTTAACCATTCCAGAAATTTTTGTTGGACTTCTGTCTAATTTATGTTTCTTTGAGATTTTGCTATTTTGACTATGTTGTAGTCTGAATTTGATCTTGGTTTTCCCTATTCCCATAGAGGTTGTCTATGGTTAGGTTCTTTTTTTGTTTATTGATTTTCCTACCCTTTTTCTCGACTTTAAATTATGTTAAAGTTGGTCCCTGTGATCAGTGAGTGTGTGTGTGTGTGTTTGTGCGTGCATTTGTGTATTTATGTGTGTTGTGAGGCACTATTTCAAACTGCTGCTGCTGCTGTTACTCCTCCTGCTCCTCCCCTTCTTCCTTTCCATCTTCCTCCCTTTTCCCTTCTTTTTCTGACCCCTTTCTCCTCCTCCTCTTTCTCTTTCTTCCCTTTCTCCTCTTCCCCTTTCTCCTCCTCTTTCTCATCCTTTTTCCTCCTCTTTCTTTTTATCATCCTTCTTTTCCTTCTCCTTCCTTTTCTATTCTTCCTCTTCCTCTTTTTCCTTGTCCTCCTTATATTTTTCCTCTCATCTTCCTCCTCCTCATCATCTTTTCCCTCTCATCTTCCTCTCTCTTGTCTTCCTCCTCCTCCTCTTCATCCTTCTCTTCCTCCTCTTCTTTCTCCTCCTTTTTCTTTTTTTGTTTTTACAGAGATAATTTGAAATTTGGAAGTTTATGGTACTTCCAAGGTAATATGAATCCTCTGTAACTTGTTTTTTTTTAATATATTTCAGATCCTCTTACAAACTCGACTTAAGAGCTCCCCAAAGATGTTGTTGCTTCTTTCTTCATCCCTAGTCTCATCACTGATGCTGTATTCCATGGCATCTAGGCCAGGTTCTAGCGCTATATAACAGATCTCTCCTTCTGACCTCTAAAGTAGATTTGAGCTAGGAATGTCTCATGCTGAATTTTTGTTGGCTTTGGTATTCCCGATTTTGATTTGGAGAATTATTTTAAAGTTATTTGGAGGGGAATGTTGGAAGAAGTCTTCTGAGTGCTTCCCCACTCTGCCCACTTGATTCTGAAATCTTCCTAGAAATCTTCACCACATCTTCCTGTTGTATGTGCGTATTCCTAATGCTGAGAAATATGAACTTTTCATTCCCAATGTTTTTTTTTTAATGTGGCTAGTTAAACTATATAGAGTCATAGGTATATTTGTAGCTTGGTGAAATTGGTAAAATATAACCTGAAAGGAGCATTTGGAAAATTTTACTCTAAATGAGAAGTTCATTTCTATATAACTTTCAAAAAGTCTTTGTTGACATAGATGAATGTTTTAGGATATTATATATTGCCCTGTTTTAATAGACCTTAAAGTCACTGCTTTAGCATGGCAATTTCAGAGAGCTATCAATACTTTGAAATAGAATTTCCAGAGATCTTGTGGTATCCTTTTGATATTTCATTATCAACACTGAGCATCAAGTAGAGAGCCAGATAACTGCTATCTAAATGAAGTCAAGTATATGAAAGTTGATATGGGTATTGAAGGACAGATTCTGAAGCTTATACTGAGTTATAATATTAATACTGCCTTTCAAGGAATCTTGCCCCATATAGATTGTTAGATTCATCTGGATCTTATAATCAGGATTGAACATCATGACTAAAGGAAATGGGGGTAGAAGTACTCTGAAGATAGACAATTAATAGTATTCAGAGTTCATGTAGTGGAGAACAAAAATTCAGTGCTGCAAGGACGGAGTCAGTCACAGCAAACTTGGAGGCTTTGGTCAGTTAAACAATCAGTATTCCTGTTAGGCTTATGATAACAACAAAGGATGTCAGGAAAGAGACAATCAATAATGGAGTTATCTCCAGGAGACCATTTGGAAGCTTCAAATGCTTAGGTTATGATATGGAGAAGAATAGTTCTTTAAGAAAGATTCAGTTTAAAAGGAAGGATTCTGTAAATAGTGTTTGTTTAGGTATTATGGGGGGCGAGAGAGAGGCAGACTGGCAGACAGATGGGAAAAGAGGAAACAAAAGACAGAGACAGACATCTAAACAAATATTGGGAGCATTAACAATATACTTATGAGCACAAATAATTGACCTGAATTTTGTATCTTAGAATTTTGGCTCTTAGAATACCCATATGTAGCAAAAAATCAGTATATAAGCATGATGTGAAAAAAACTAATAAAGACACTTAATTTAGAAAGAGTTCATGTTTAGGAGTCAGAAAATCTGGTTTCTAATTATTGTTCTGCCACTTACTATCTGACAGATCGCTTCAATTCTTTGATTTTCTGCAAAATCACAGACTAAAACTAAATGATCACTAAAAATTGCTTATACTTTTTCAATTATGATCTATGGACTTATGTGAGATGGGTAATTTTAAAAGTTGTACATAAACTGTTTTGAAAGGAGAATATCTATCTAGGTGTGATACAATGTGGCAGATGTAGTATAGAAGCAGATCTATCTGGAAAAAGTGATAGCAGAGAGAATACCAATGATAGACCTGTATATTTATTACCAAATAATTAAATAGTTCAATAAACTCAAATCAAAAGTTAATGCCTATCATATCAGTTTCCAATCTACCAATAGTCCATGTTTAAGTTAAATATATAAATGCAATCATTCTTTATTTATGAGAATTTTTTTAAAGGCACTAATATAAGGAACTAGACAGAATTTGCTTCCCAACTTATCTTCATATCCTTATGGCATATCATTGTCCTTCATGTTTTATATTTCAGCCAAATTTGATTACAAGTTATCCAAAGCTCAACATTTTCTCCCTCCTCTGTACATTTGTATAAGCATTCATTTATCTCCTCTACCTTTTAAAATCTTCATTTTCTGATTTAAAATATTTGAAGTAGTCAGATGAAAGAATTTGTACTAGCTATTTTCAATAAAATAAGAAAGTAATTTATCTTTTCAAATTATGAGATTTGGAGGTATGGAAGGAGGGGGAAAGTGGGTAGAAAAGGCTTGCAGTAATAATTGATCTTTGAGAGATTGAACATAGATAAGAGTAGAATAGTAGATACAATATTTAGGAGCTAAAAAAAATGAGTTTCTGAAATATGGTCAACAATATAGATGCTGAAGAAAGATTTCCAAAGCAAATTATCTCTCATTATTTTCTGCATCTGCCAATTCTGCAAACTTTGAACACGTTTATTAGGTATTTACTGTGTATAGATCATATGGGAAGCAACAAATGAGATTAAATGATTAAATAACACATGATGCCTCTCCTAAATGAACTTATATCTCCATGGAGGGAGTTTATCCTGTCTATCAGTGGAATTGGATGTGAATGTTCCCCAAGGAATTGGACATGTATGATTTGTTCCCAAAAGGAAGGATATTTGTTTAACCTTTTCTTTAAAAGAATGTACAATGAGAAAAATCTGTAGGCCTCAGGTGCTTTTGTTACATATATATATCCTTTAGCAAAGGGCCTAAGCATATTTCAGTCCCTTCCCATGGAACAAAAAAAAAATACCTGCCAACCTCAAATGGAAAGTAAGCAAATTTAGTGTTCCTTTTACTCTTCCTATACTTATGGATTATCAGGATAAATTATAAATGTTTGCTAAATATTAAGTATGTTTTTAAATGACAAAATAAGGCATTATTTCAAAAGATAACCAATTTTCACTATAGTCATGAAAATTATGAAATCAATCACACAAAGATTATTGATAGAGATTAGTATTGAACTTTACCATGAAATAAATTATTTTATGGTGTTACTTTGCAAATTGAGTTAAATTTCAATGTCTCTTGAGATTGGTTAACACTTGCAATTCATCTATGTCAAAACAAGGTGAGTATACTATTGTTTTCTAAAAGTATCTTTCAGTGAGTGGTATAGTAATAAGACAGGAATCTTGGACTTGAATAGGAAAATTCCCCAAACAATATTTGATCAAAGGTTGTAAATAGAACATTTTCAGAAGAAGAAATATAGAAATTAGTAATCTTATGAAAAAAATTCCAAATTATTAACAATTACATAAATGTAAATTAAAAAAATTCTGACATATCACCTCATTTCTAGTTAGCTGTCTATTTACATGACAGCAAAGGAAAACAATAAATGTAGAAGGGATGTGGAAAAATTGGGACACTAATATATTATCAGTGAACTGTATAGATACAGAACTGGCAAGTAAGGCATATTTTTCACTTTTTTATTCTTGCTTTTATTTTTTGCAACAAATCTAAATTGGAAATATGTTTTGCATGACTTCACATGTAAAATTGATACATTGCTTGCCTTCTCAATGGGTGGGAGAAAGACTGGAGGGAGAGAGAGAATTTGGAATTCAAAATAAAATAAATGAATGCTAAAAAATAGAGTGTATGTGCTTCAGATTAGTAATGTCATCTTCCCCTTCTTTCTGCTGCATATCTTTTTTTTAAAAAAAATCACTTTTGGTACAATCAACTCCTAACATGATTTGTCCTGGCATCTTAGCTAAATGTACAAAAAGTGAAGAATAGAGAAAAGGGCATGGAATTTGGAGTCAAATGAATAAGAGCTTATTGTGTTGTGTTTGAAAAGTCACTTAATCTCTTTAGGCTTCAGTTTTATTACTGTAAAATGAACTAAAAAATATCTATAGACCCTTCAAATTCTAAACATATGATCTAGGAATTATTCTTTCATAAGTTCTTTGAAGTTGATTTTGTGTCTATAAATCTTGTTCTCTTAGTTCAATAGGCTGTTCCTGAATTATTTGCTTCACCAGTGAGAAGACAAGAGTAAAAAGTCACACTGCAATCATTCTTTGGTCAGTCATTTCCTGTGTATTAGGTGGAGAAATAAGTGTATCTAATGAGAAATTCTAAAGGAACATCCACAAAGACATTTTCAGAGGAAATAATTTTAATAAAAAAATTTTCAGAGTATGAGATATATAAAGTTCCCTTCAAAAATCGAGTTCATCTCACTACCTCTGAATTATACATTTAAGACATATCAAAGATGGCATAAGAACAGAAGGATTTCATTTTCTTTTAAAATAATACATTTAGATTTTTAAATTAAGGAAAATGTATTATAAAACTTATGCACAAATGCCTTAGGAGCTAAATGTATGATAGGACAAATGTCTTATATTTTCTGGGTCAGTCCCACCTTTTTTTCCAAAGGTGCTTGAAATGAGCCTTGTAAAGGAAATGATTTTTGTCAGGATCTGTTTCTTGATTTTTAGTTTGAAAATATAGTTTTTATAAAGGTGACCAATTACCTGTAAACTACTGGGCTGTACACTTAATTCTAAAGCAACAAATTTAATTCTAAAATATATATTTTAAATCAGGTTTTCATTTCATATGCTATTTTGATGAACTGAATGATACCTATCTTCACCTGCCAATATATTATTTTCAAATTACTCTGTCAATATACCAACACTTTTGTAAAGTTAAAAAAATAAATTACTCTGGCAAATGAGAGGTCAAGATTTTTAATAGTTTTTTTTTTCTTTTAAAATACATATTATCAACAAATAATAGAATGAACAAATAGTATTTTATTATCAATCTCAACCACAATGGAAACTATTAAAATGAACCTAATATACTGCTCCATATTTAGATAAAAATATTTTAAGCTGGTTTTGAAAATGTGAAATGACTTGTCCTAACTCTGAGATACATTTTCATTAAAAATGAAATTGAATGAACTTTTAAGAAAACAAGTTTTAATATTAGGACTGGATATACCTGAATACAAAAAATGTTGACCAACCTCAATTCTTTTATATTTCTATTGAATTCATCCTGTTATTCTTCATTTCTGGAATTAGTTTTTTTTTAATGTAATAGATAAGATGATATTGGCAGTCAGAAGGTTCTTGAAAAGAGATTGGAATTTTGCAAATCAGTTCTTATTTGAAGAATTTTTCCCATTTATACACACACACACACACACACATACACACATACACATTTATTTTCTCCCCAATATTGATGCAAACTTCAAGAGAACAGGATTCTATGCAGTTAAATTTCTCAGACTTTCACTAGTTTCATAAACTCTTTTGACCTTTTAAATGCCCTAATATTGGGGGGTTAAGTGGAGATTACTCAATGAAATAAAAAAAATGGTTCCTTCACTCTACACATTACTTTAGAAGGAAGGAAAATGGGTGATGTGTATAGTTCATGATGTTCACAGCTAACAGAATATAGCAGCTGCATGCCCTCAGGCTAACTGTCACTGCATTTTAATGTCTGGATCTGGAACTTTAGAAGGCACATCTTAGAATGGTTCTTGGATGAATCATCATAATAGCTAAAGAATAAGCAAAACTTGAGGGGTTTGTGGATTATATGAAATATCTTCTGTGCCCATGAGTTTCAAGACAGCTTAAAGCGCAAGCAGGATAAGAATACTTTTTAGGAAATCATATCACAAATAATTTCTGTGACTGAAAAAAGGGATGTGGAATTTGAGAGAGATTATGTGCTATTGAATTAGTAATTTCTCAGAGAGCATGAATATGTACATCTAAATAAATCTGTGTTATATTCATTTCAGCCTGTTAAAATTATATTGAGATTTCTTAAATCTTTGCTCATGACATTTTTTTCCATGTGATTAATTGGTTCCATTATTATATATGAATGTATGTTTTAGGGGATTTTGAGATCTAACTGGAATTCTAGGAATTGTTGTTTAGAACCCTAACAATGTTTGAGCCTAAAGGAGTCCAGTAGTTTACACACACACACACACACACACACACACACACACACACACACAC
>JAJPUD010010640.1:4491-22445 GCA_023553655.1 Myrmecobius fasciatus | reverse complement strand
ACACACACCCTTTGAGAGAACATGTTGAGAAAAAAGACTAGAGATTTTGAGTCTCCATATCTGCCCAGGATTTAATGAGCTGAACTCAAAGAGAATCAGCAACACAGGGGCAATAGGGAAATGAGAAAATGGAAGATATGAGCTACAAGAAAGAATAGAGATAATGAGGCAGGAAACTGAGCCTTAGAAAGAATCTACAAAAAGATGACTCAGGTTGAAAATTTGCATTTTATTTATCTCTTCAAATATGTAGAGACTTTCCAAGGAAAGGTCTTCCTTTGGCCAAACTTTGCTTGCTTATGATTCTCCACTAACAGATACTATCATATAATCTACTCACATCTTTGATCTAAATATCTCCTGACTTCTGATTTTGCCTGACATATAGAAAGATCAAGGATTTACTGAAGTTACCTAAATATTAAATTAGAAAGCCAATATTAGGAATTTTTCCGAGAACTCTGATTTATTGTGATTGCAATAATACTTTTTTTTCTTTTAAAATATCATGAAAGAGCAGAGAAAGGAACAAAATGGACCTTAGGCACAATACATTGTATCCAGGCTGAACTAAATATGGATAAATAATTACCAAGCTTTTAGTATTAGAAAGGAAAAGGGGCTTTATGGAAACAAATGAAATCCTAATGAGATCTAGATCTGCCTCCTAACTGAAAGGAGATAGAAATTAATATGATCAAAAACTTTGATGACATTATCCACTCATGTATGCATGTATACATGTATGTTTGCACACACATGTGTATACGTATATATTATACATATTTAAGGTAGCTAGGTAACACAATGGATAGAGTGACAGGACTGAAGTTAGTACACTCATTTTTATGTGTTCCAATGTAGTTGTGTAATCATGGGCAAGTCACTTAATCCTGTTTCTCTGTTTCCTCATTTATAAATGAGCTGGACAGAAAAATGGCAAACTTCTCTAGTAGCTTTGCCAAGAAACTAACAAATGGGCCCACAAAGTGTCAGCCACTCCTTAAACAAATGAACAACAACAAAATATATTTACTTATTTACTCTGATGTTATTGCTTCTATATCCTCATAAAATTGCAGAATATTTAGAACATTATAAGAATGTATATCACCAAATATGAAATTTGTTAAAAATATTTGTTTCCATTAATTTTGTAGCTGAGGTTTTTTAAAAATATGAACCATAAAATTTCATGATGTTTAAAGGTATATAAGAAATTTTCACTCTCCCATAATTTATTCATATATTTTTATAAATTATATATTTTTTCATTTTGACAAATTATTTCACATCCATATAAACTTGAACTATGCAAAATGGTTTTCTAAAAAATTGCAACCAATGGAAAAATTTTTATCTACTCAGTTTTCATTATAAATACAGAATCCACATATTTGTAGTATTTCAGAGTTAGATTAGAAGAAATTCCATTAGGATTCACAAGCTTTGTGAGTAAATAGAAGTTACTGTATTTTACATAAAATATAGTTCACCAATTTAATTTTTCATATTAAGAAGTAAGGTTCAAGTATTATTTCAACTGAATGTTGTACTTACAATGTTACTTGACAACTTCAAAAGAAAAAGGTGACTATTACTTTGTAAGATTAATCTCCAAAAATATCTATTATAGCTTTTTTTCAAATTAATGTTGTATTTACCCACATTAATCATATTTGTTTCATCAATTAATATAAATCACGATACCATAACTTTCATCACAATCACCCAAAATGCTTAGATCCAATGTAATTCTTATATATCTTGAAGAATTATTTAATTAATTATTTAAGGGTAAATCAATTATGTTATAATATTTATATCATGTTTATTATTTTAAGCCATGACAAGCTGAGGTAACTTTTTTGTGTTTTTTTTTTCAGAGGGTCAAAATAATTGATGGTGAGGAAAAACAACAATAAATTCACAAATATTTATAAGTATTTATCACATGCACAGTGCCATAATAAGGATTGGAGATACAAAGATAAAGAGTATTTAAAAATAAAAACATACTTGACACTGAAATTCAGGTACATGGAATGTTTATTCCCAAGAAAGAGAGAGAGTTCAGAGGAACTGGATATTTCTGGCCAACAGTGGGCTTCACCCTTCTTGGGGAAGAGAGAGTACAGGGTACAGAAGTAAGAAAAGCTTTACACTGCTTGTTTGTCGTACTCCCTTCACTTCAAAGAACAGACAGTTCAGTTATTTTCTGGGCTAGTCTTTCTAATATAGCCAATGTATGTTTTCCCTAAATATGTGCATTTCAACCCTCCCTTGTCATGCATCCCATGTTCTCATTAACATCTTCTATTAATGAGTGTCTAATTTCATGCAGCCTGTGTCAGCTTATATTAATAAGGCTTATTAAGCAAGCAAAATAAAGAAAGAACATCTTCCAGTTGTTGACCGTGGCCAGTTTAAGCCAGTTTCTATCCTAGACTCCTTTGTCAGAAATTTATAGCTGTTAATTTCTTCTATTGAAAGTTCATCTTTTAGTTACACTTATTATCACATTACCTTGAAGCCTGCAATATTCTATGGAAACCTAACTTGTCAGTATTTTTCACAAAAGAAAGCATTCTTGCCTTCAAGAAGCCTATATTGTATTAATGAACTGCCTCTATATATGAACACTGAACGTAATTGTTTACTGAAATTTATTTTAATATAGTACTAGAAAAGTTTCCTTTATTATGAGACATAGGATTTAGAGACAGAAGTAGTCTTAGAAATCATCTATTCAAAAGCCAAATTTTACATATGAAGAAAAGGTAGGGAGTGACTGAGTTGCAGAGAGAACACATTATTTGTTCAAAGTTGAACTCTTAATGGCTTGACCACGATTTGAAACCAGATTTTGCTACTCCTGGTATAGTATATTTCTATTTGATCACTATACACAGCCAATGTTGCAACTAAATTACCAATTTCAAGTAGGTAAGAATAGTCACGGGGTGCTTGAGCATCTGAGTCAAAAAGATAGTATATAAAACATCACTTAATACATAAAAGCAAAACCATCAACATATTAGAAGATCATTGAATAAACAAATATGTGGGAAAACGAATAAGGCTTATAAATGGAAAAGCAAATGGACTTAAAAGGCTCACATTCTAATGGTGGAAGAAAGATTAGAGGGGGAAGGAAATTGAAGCCATTTCTTTAGGAGGTTTCAGTTATTAGTTATATGAAAAGATCCCATATTTTTCGAGGTTCAACAGCAAAGTGAATGATGATGCATGTTCTTTAACATTATTTTCTCTCTCTCCCCCTCTCTTTTTTTGGAGGCAATTTCTCAGGTCATACAGCTAGTAAGTGTTAAGTGCCTAAGGTCAAATTTGAACGCAGATCCCCCTTACTTCAGGAATCTTGCTCTATCCACTGCACAATCTAGATGCCCCCATATTATTTCTTCAAATAAAATAATACTATATTTCTGTTATTGAAACATTGGACAATGTGATTTCAGTAGTGAGAACTTAGTTTTCTCTATCTTAATTACCTATTTACTTTATTAGATGGCAGAGCTTTAGTACCTGTAGAAGCAGCTGTTTGCTAACAGTTATTAGTTTTTCTTCCTGGTATGATGGTTTCAGGGACAAGGCTAGAAGTAAAACTAATGGTCTTGAGGGTGCTGTGATTCCAAGTACTATTGGGCCTACCCAATCGTGTGTGACAGTTGGTTAGGAGTTTAGTGTTGCTGTTGGTGAAGAAAGCAGATCCCTTTTCCACAGTGATTAGTGTGAGATTTCAGCTGGAAGCAAAATTGGTGATCTGGAAGGGTCTGCTATTACCAAGATTCTTGGCAAGATGGTTTTTGGCTATCTTGATATGAGTCTGAGGAGAGATTATGTGGGGGTGATGGAAGAGGTTTGACTTGCCTGGCACATACTGCTTTTTGATTCTTTCTCAGGATGCTTTTCTGTTATATTGACTATAATAATGTAAATAAAAACAAAATAAAATAATAGCCTGGACAGGAATGAGTTTCAATGGCCAATCTCAACCTTGGAAAATAAACATATTTTGCTTTCCACAGGAGCCAAAAAATGCCATGATTTTTTGAAAACTGAGTATAGGTAAAGTAACTTTAAGATAGGTTTATTTTTATGAGGAGCTTGTCTATAATGGCTACATACAATAACTTAACCAAATGTATTATTAAGAGTTATACTTCATTAACTTATAAAAGAAATAATCATTTTGTGAATTGTTTTATTTATATATATGTATATATAATATAATAACATGTGTAATTATATATATTACACAATAGTATTTACAATTTTCCTTTCTGCAATTTATCTCACTTCATTCTGATAATGGTATCTTTAACCTTGGAAACAAGTATTCTTAATTATTTTATTATTTTAATTCTCCATATGCCATTGATTTTGAAAACTACAGGTTTAACCTATAAATAACATTTTCTCCTTTATACTGTCCTTTCCCTTAACTTCCCAAGGAATTATTCTTAAATAGTACCAAGCTTCCATTTGTATCAATATTAGTAATCTCCTAATTCTCAGTAATTGTTGTAACAATCATTTATTTGTTTAAGAAGGAGGTATAATTCAATTTCAAAACTGCTCTGAAAATTTTTGGAGTTTTAGTACTGAGGAAGAAAATTAAAAGAAAGCCTTTTTATTCATTTTATTTAAACCACAATACAATGATTCATTAAGGACCTACTATATACAAAGCATTGATTTTCATCAAAAATATTTAAAATAGAAGTTTACAATGAAGCTTTACAAACTGTTTCATCAACCTTCCCCATGGTTCTAACACTTTTAAAAGCGATTGTCTTTACATACAAAGAGAGAGGCAGAAATAGTACATATTGCATGTATCAGCCTTTTACAAATGTAATCCACATGCTGTAAAGCAGGAAAGGTCAGAATGTTATTTAATATTTTATGGCTGCACATAAAAATAAATGATTTCATAGCTTTCCATTTGCTCCCTCGTAGTTAATATGGTGATAATAAAAGATGCTAGATTCTGTCTCCTCACCTCAGTCTATAATCTGACATATGATTGGCACACTTCATTTCCCGTTTCATCCTATGCATAAAGCAGTGGCATTACAATGTCCATATATAGGCCTTACATCATATCATGCCTCATTGACTGCAATAACATTCTTTCATGTTTTATCCTATCTCATACTCCAACTCATCTTATACACAGAAGCAGGGGCTTTTTTGTTTTTAAAAACAAATATTAAAAACCATAACTTTCTATATTTTGTTGACTTAGGAAGTATCTTGCAAAGACTAAACTATCATCATTTTTATTTCTACAGTTTTGAGGAATACTATCTTGGTACACATTGACTGCTGGATGATAAAAATCATATCTACTTCCATGGTGTGGGTGCTACTCTCATAGCCTCAATTACTAGGTAAAAGAAAATATTTTTAGTTAGATAAATACTTTTTTTTCCTTCTATCTTCTCTGTTTTTTTTTTCCTTTTTGCAAGCAAAACAAATGAATAAAACAAATACAAACTAAACTTATTTTTTTTCTCTTATTTAAGAAGATGATATTATCCCCTCAACTTTACCAATATTTGCTGTGATATTCACCTTCATAGAATAAGATATGTTACAAGATGTGTCCTGGAGAGTGGTGATTCTTAAGTGTTTTTCATGTATCATGGAACTCTTTGGAAATCTAAATAAGTCTATGAATCATTTCTTAGAATGATGTTTTTAAATAATTGAAGGAAATACTAAATTTCAGTTAAAGTTAGTGAAAATAAAGGGATATATGTATATATATGTATGTGTATACATACCTATTTATATATACATACATATTATATATATGTATATATATATATATATATATCTCATTTAAAGTCACAGTCTCAGTGAAATCTATCTATATACCTCTTCAAGATCCATAGACTCCATCCTAAGAACTCCCTCTCAAGAAACTGATTATTTCCTCTAAGAAATTGTTTACAATTCTGGCAGATGGCACCAGGTACACAGTGCTGTCTTTAGTAGTGCCAATAAAGACTTATTAAGCATCTATGTGCCAAGCACTTTGCTAAATACTAGAGATACAAAGTAAAACAGAACAGGTTCCCAGATCTCATAGAGCTCACAGTCTAATTGGAGAGACAATATTAAAACAACTATGTACAAATAAACTCTATGCAGGGAAAATTGAAGGTAATCAGCGGGGGCAAAGGAAATAGAATTACAGGACAATCAGGAAATGCTAGTTGAAGAAAATGAGATTTCATCTGGGACTTGAAGGAAGCCAAGGAAATCATGTGAGATGAGGGTAATATTCCAGGTCTGAGGGACAACCAGGGAAAATGCTTGGAGTTAAGAGATAGACTATCTTTTTAGAGGAATAACAAAGAAATAAGTGCCATTGGATCTAAAAATAAATGGGAGTATAAGATTTAAGAAGACTGGAAAAGTGGAGAAAGAACTAGTGTTGAAGGACTTTGAATTTCAGATGGAATCATATTTGATCCTGATAGGAAGCCATTGAACTTTACTAGATGGGACATAATCATTCTTGTGCTTTAGGAATATCATTTTGATAATAGAAAATGCTCACGAAGTGAGGAGAGATGTGTCAGGAAGAACAACCAAGGACATTTGTAATAGTACAAGCTTCAAATGATAAGGGCCTCCATCAGGATGGTGACAGTGTCAGAAGAGAGAAGGGAGCATGTTTTAGAAATGATACAAAATAAAAAATCGACAAGTGTTGGCAATAGAACAAATATGAGAAAGGGATTGAGAAAAGAAAAAAGAAGAGTCAAGTAAGATACTTTTGAGAACGGCATGATTAGGAAAATGGTGATACTCTCAATATAGGGAAATTAGGAGTTCCGAAGATTTTTGGGAAGAAAATCATGAGTTCAGTTTGAAATATGTGTATTTAAGATGGCTTTGGAATATACAATTTGAGATGTCTGGTTGACAGTTGGAAATGTAAGACTGAAGGTCAGCAGAAAGGTTAGGGCTGCATAAGAAGGATAGACCATATATCTCTGTCATTTTTTAGATGGCAAAAGATGAAATAATAATATAATAATAATAATAGCAGCAAATTTTTCTGTAATACAACTATGTACTAGACAATATGCTAGGCACTTATGTCATTTGATCTTCAAAACAAACATGGGAGAGAGATGCTATCATTATCTCCATTTTACTGATGAGATAAGAGGCAAAAAATAGTTTAAGTGACTTGAGTGCTACTTTTCTTTTTGCTAAGAACTGTGCTTAGTGCTAGGCATACAAAACAAGCAACAATAACACAATACCTGCTCTCAAAAAGCTCACCATCTAATGGAGAAGACAACATGCAAACAACTATATGTAAGTAAAATATAGGGGATAAATTGAACATAATCAGCAAATGAATGGACAATTAGGCCAAAAATGGAAAATTAGGATAGGGCTCTTGTATGAGATGGGATTTTATCTGGGACTGGAAGATAACCAGACAGGACAGGAGATGGAGATGAGGAGTAAGAGAATTTTAGCATTTAAAGACAATCTGTGAAAATACTCAGACTTTTGTTAAGAAGAACAAGGAAGCCTATGTAAATAGATAACAAAACAGGTAATAGACAAGGGTTGGGGGAGAGAAAGAGATATGAAAGTGAGGAACAAGAAAAAATAGAAGAGGTCCAGGTTAAGAATGATTTTGAATGCTAGAAGAGTTTATTTTTGGTCTTGAAAATGATAGGGAGCCCCTAATGTTTGTTGAATAGAGGATAGCATTGTCAAAGTGCAGTGCTTTAGGAGGATCACATTGAAAGCAGAGTGATAGATGGAATGATGTGTGAAAAGACAACACAGATAAAAAATAACTGACTAATACTCTACTAATACTAATGACTGCTACTACTATTAATAAACTAGGAGATGAGAACAAGCACCAGAATGGTTGTAGTATCAAAGGAAAGAAAGGAGGCAAATATGAGAGACATTACCAATGAAGAATCATTAGGATTTTATCATAGACTGGACATGGGACAGAGACTAATATAAAAGCTAGGAAGAGGGGAGGGCAAGTGGAAGTAATGATTAGTTCAATTGTAGGCATACTGAGTTTAGATGTCTATGTGAGATCTCCTTCAATATATCCAACAGGTCATTGGAGATGTAAAACTGAAGATTAGGAAATGAATAGATTTTAGAATCATTAGCATGGTTAATTGATGGGATTGACAAAATGAAAGAGAAAAAAGGAGAGTTCTGCATAGAATCCTATGGGACATCTCAAGTTAATGAACATGATCGGGATAAAGATCTAGTAAAGGAAATTGAGAAGAAGTAATTCAAGAAGTAGGAGGAGAACCAAGAAAGCGTAATGTCATGAGAAGTTAGAGAGAATATTGTAGCAAAGAGAAATGGCTGACTGACAAGGTCAGAAACTACAGAGAGGTTAAGAAGAATGAAGATTGAGAAAACATCATTATTAGATTTACTGATTAAATATCACTGATAACTGTGTAGAAATAGGTTTTTTCCCCCATTTACATGGTGTTTTGATTGAATTTTAGAAACCAAATTGTAGAGTTAAGGAAATATCTTTTTCATAGCAGTCAGCCACAGAAGTAAGGAGAAATATTGACCAAGAGTGAGCTAGTGAGACAATTGAATCAACTGAGAAAGATTTGAAATTGAAAGAGACATATATATATTTATTGGCCATTTAAAAGCAACCAGCAGAGAGGGATAAATTTAAAAAAAATAGTGAAAGAGTAAAGGAAGGAAGCAAGCTGTTGAAGAAAAATAGGATGCAATGGAAAAAAAAAATTGCGTATATGGAGAGGTTAGCCTTAGACAGAAAAAAAGAGTCACCTCTTAACATGAGACAGGGTTGAAGGAGGAGATAATGGTGGGAGATATTTAAATAATGTGGAATGAGATTGTAGGAAAGAGATTTTGGCAAATGGCTTCAAGTCTTGTAGTGAAATTTGAAGCAAATTTCCTAGCTGAGAGAGTGGAGCAAAGCAGAGAGATAAAAAGGTCTGAAATTCAACTTCAAGTCAATGACATTGGCGAGACAAAGATGAAAATCCCAATTCTTCTTTCAAGGAGTTTAGAGGACAGACCATAATTGACCATAGATTGAGTTAGAGAAGACTTTTGAAGTCATTTAGTCTGATTCATTTTACAGATGAAGAATCAAATCTAAAGAGGCATTTGCTTAGCCAAAGTAACATGAAGAACATGACAATTATGATTTAAAAACAACTTATCTAACTTTAGATTCATTTCTGTTTCCAAAATACCTGATGTTCTCTGGAAATTAAATATAAGCAATTATGATGTGATGGTTGCTTAACCATCAAACTTTATAAATTTAGAATAATCCTACCTATAACTTCTACAGTTGTCTTTAAACTCCAGCTTTGGTGGTTAAAAAAGCCCAAACTCTGATTCCTTAGAAATCCAACAAGGCTCCAACTCTGACTTTGATGCTTATAACTTTCCAGGGAAAGAAAAGAATTCCCACGTATTCTAAAGGGACTTTTTTCTCCATCTACTGGTGTACTGTATGACTGTGTCAATGGTGTAACCCCTTGAGAAAAACCAAGATCTATAGTCTTGATATAACTACTAAAATAGGGTAATTATAAAGTCAGACTCAGGAAGGTATAGGGAAAGACAGTAGAATGTTTTCTAGCTGATGAGCAAAACACTATTATCATGCTAGTTTGGTTTCAAAAAGAGGTACAAGCAGAAAACATAGGAGAGATCTTGATATAGTTAGGACCAAGGCACAGAGGCTAGGGTTGGGGTCTAGATTCTGGTCCTTAAAAAAAAAAACTAGCAAATTCCAATGCTTGCCACAGTCATAGAGAAACGAGTATATTGACAAAGAATTAGGCAGAGAGTAAAAGACATATAGTTACTGGGAATGGTAAATAAGATCAGAATGGAAATAGCACAAAAGATGGGCAGTTGGCTAGGCTAAGACCCTAAATAATTATTTCTTCCTTACCTACCCAGAAGGTTGGGGTCAAGAGGCACAGCTACTCAGAGGAAGAAGCATAGATATTTTTTGGACATGACCCATGTGAAAATGTTTTTACTTGACTCTACACATTTGTCACAAATTTTATTTTTCTTGTGTTCCTATTTGGGAAAGGGAGGTAGAGACGATGAATTTTTGCAAATTAAAAAAAAAGTTTGATTAAATAAAAAGCAATGAATGAGGGAAATTGTAGTATTTTCTGGCCTTTTGTTTCCATTTCTAACTATTGTTAGGACAAAAAAGATTCTAAAAATATGATTTTTGAACTTTTTGATTTCTGGAATTCTTCATACTAGTAAAAATTCTTGAACAATAAGAGATTTTGTTTGTAGATTATTATTTATAGATATATTAGAAATTCTAAATAATAATTTTTATTAAATTATAATTTAAAATAATAAGAATTATATCATTACCTGTTAACAAAAGAAACATTTTGTGAAAATAACTTTATCTTTCAAAACAAAAATAGTCAGCTTATTGAATTTTACATTCTTTTGCAAATTTCTTTAATATCTAGTTTAATAGAAGACAGCTTATCATTTTTTTGCATTCTTTCTGTTGTGATATGTTGTTTTTGTTGAAATATATCAAGAACATTTGACTTAAAAAAGATACATAATTGTAAGAATGAGGAAAATGTTAATAGACAAATAATATTAGCATTATCTTAAAAGTAATTTTAAACTCATGAATCCTTGAATTTGTTTTGGAGACCTTCAACATTTCATGAACCATACTGAGAAATCCTCCTCTAAAAAGATAAATGTAGTATAGTCTAAAAAGTACTATAATCGGGAAAAATTTGTAACAGAAAGCTTTGTAAGGGTTAATGTTGAAGAATTACCCATACATATGTTTTGCAAATAAAAAGTTTTAATAAAAAAAGTACTAGAATCAGAGTTCAAAATCTATATTAAAATCTGGGGATACATAAATTACTAGTTAAGAGAAATTAAGGAAATCCCTTTCAATCCCTAAACTCAGTGTCCTCATCTATAAAGAAAATAAATTTAGTAAAAAGATGCCTATGTTTCTTCCAACTCCTGAATTGGATGACATGAGAGATACCGAGTTTACTCACTCAATATCATCCTGCCCTCATTCCAAATCTAAGATACATACTATACTCCCTGATACACAAACTCCCACACATCTACCCTGACTAACCACTTTTTTGTATTGAATATTGTCTTTGCCAAGCAGAGTGAAAGAAAGCTTTTGTTTTCTCTATTTGTTATCAGCACTGCACTCCGTTTAATTTTTAAGGTGAGATAAGGCTACCTTATTCCCTACAGAAGCTATTTTTAATATATGAATAGAACTAGTTTGTAAAATGCAGATCTTTTCTTACACAAAATTACCTTAGCTCTAATGATTTTTTTCCAGCTCTTAACATTTCTGACTCCATCAAATGAGTCCTACAAAATAGTTTTGTCTGAAAACAAAAAGTAATTTGCAATGGATTTTGGATACTCCTGAGGAAGATTAAAATGATTATGATTCAGCTAGAGGTCTCTTTTTGAAAAAAAAGTATAGCAGATGATAAATAGTTGACTTGCTTTGATTGTAATTCCTATTTTATGGGTTAAGGAGGAAAATTGACATTCTGGACTGATTCTGAGTAGTATGTAGGAACTGGTTACCAAAGTAGAAATGATGGGATCATTAGAGTTTCTGATACAGAGTGGGAAACCAATTATGTCTGATGTAGACATGAGGTTATGGAGAGTTAATGAAAAAGATGTCAGGATCATAGATCTAAATTAGGAGAGAATTTTGAAATCATATAATTCAATTTCTTTGTTTTATACCTGAAGAAATATTCACAAAATTAGATGACTTGTCTGTAATAACAAAGGTAGAAATATAATTTGAACCCTAGAGTTTTTAGTTCCACATCTAGCCCTCTATCCACTCTATCACACTAAAAGTTTATAAAAACAATAGTTAAGGTACTAGGGCTTGAAATTCTGCAGGGAAACTAAGTTCAAAAGGAAATGATAATAATATTAATAGTTCTTTTTATATAAAGAACTTTAATGTTTGAAAAGTTCTTTGAAAATGAAAGCTAATTTGGTCAATATAATATTTCTGTGGTGTAAATTACATCAGTGTGTAAATGCACACACACGTACACATACAGATAAATATGTATATACAGACACACATATATGAATGTGACTGTACATGTAAGGGCAGCACATATCTATAGTTTATTATAGATAAATGTATAGATATAGATATAGTAAATTTACAGATAAAGCTGTGCAAAGTAGATTTAATAAGAGGTAGGTGAAAACTAAAGATGAAAAGAAAAGAGCTAAAGTCCTATAAGAAATGTTAGGAATGCTAAAGGTAAGGTTAGGGGAAGACTAGCAAAGAATGTAAAAAACAACATTAAGCATCTTTTTGTTTTGTTTTGTTGGAGAAGGCAAAAGGAAGATCAAAAAAAGGATAAGAATGCTGCAACTCAGAGTAAATTGGATCTAGCTAATAGGAAACTGAGAAAAAAAGCAGAACTAATCAATTCCTATTTTCCTTCTGTCCTATAAAAGGGGAAAAATTACCTACAAATGAAAAAATATAGAACAAAAATGTACTAGGGAAATGAAAACCAAGATAAGTTAGGAGATAGTAGGAGAATACCTAACTACTCCAATACATTCAAAATACCAAGCCCAGAAGAACTTTTTTCATAGTAAATAGAAAGAATTGTAGGTGCTACTATTGAACTCTTATCAGTGATCTATGAAAAAAAAAACATGATGGGAAAATAAGAAAAATAGGGATTGAGAAGGGCAAATTTTATCCATTTTCCATAAGGGAAAGAAAGTAAAATAATTGTACTAAAGGCTGATAATCAACAATATATGATCAAAGCAATTATTGATAAGCATTTAGATGATGCTAAATTATCACCAAGAGCCAACATGATGAATTAGTTTAATCTTATTTTCTACAACTGATGGAATAAATAGAATAATGGAAACCACAAATTCTGTAGATATAATATATTTGGATTTCAGTGAGGAATTTTTCAAATCATTTCATCCTATCTTTATTTACAAGATGGGAAGGTATGAATAGAACACAATCCAGTTAAGTAAATTCAGAACTGTTTGAGTGAATCCATGCAAAGTCAGATTATTGATGAATTCATGTCAACCTAAAAGATCTCAGATGTATGTCTTTGTTCCTCTTAACATTTTTACCCATTATTAGGAGCATGCTAAACAAGCATGCTTATCTGTTTATTAACACAAAGCTACAAAGGAATATATCTAATGATAGATCAGGATTGAAAAGATTTTGACAGGCTTTAATGACAGACCAAATATAATGTAATGAAATATATTCTGAATAAAATAAAACATCATACTAGAGTTCAAAAAAGAAACTCAACAAATAAAAGATAGTGGAAGACCTATACTTCAAGAACAACATGAATCTATAGTATGAAATGTTAATCAAATCAATAGTTACTAATGTTAAAAAGTTACATTAAAAGTTAAAAGTTACATTACTAAAAATACTTTGGGGTTTTGCTCCGACAAATCTAATAGTATTTTTATAAGTGTAGGGTGGCCCCAATGGATAAATAATTTTTTATGAAAAGACACTTAAAGAGTTACCTGGGGCACTTTCTATTTAACTGTCTTGCCTACGCTTAAACAGCCAGTATGTGTCAGAGACAGATCTCTCTATATGTGTAGAGACACTCTTTTTGTCTCTGTTTCTGTCTCTCTGCCTCTGTCTCTCTCTTTTCTAATGTAGAAAGAGGCAAACTATAGTTAATATTGTGTTTTGGCCTGATTGGATCATACGTAGACCTTTCCTCCTCTTGCCACATGCCCAACTCCTCTTTTGTTTCTGCTCATACAGCTTTTTGATGACATCTTTTATGTTACTTCTTTTTCATGCAATTCATTTTTAATATTTTGCATACATCCAACTCCTACTTATTAAGTGCTAAATATTTCAAAAACAATGCTTTGCAAAATGTAAAAAAGTTTTAAAATACAGAAGTTTTTAATATACTTTTTAATATACTACAGTGATGATTATGACAACTGAAATATATTTAAAGAAAATAATATTCACTATTCTATAATAGCTTTGTGGTAAAGAATTAGTGGTCAGTAGTCTGAAAAGCTGAAAAATGTTTAATGAAAATTTTATAGCACTTATGGAACAAAAAGAGAGAAAGATTACCTTTGAAGTTGAGAGCTCACAGCAGGTATGTAGAGATTAATTATTAATGTTCAACTAGAATACTTGCCCTCTAATCATCTTCTTATTTTTTGCAGCTGACTTACAATAAAATTTATTTAAAAAGAAAAGGGAATACATTCCCTTTAATTCCTTTTTAGAGAGAAATTTTCACAGGTTCTCTAATGTGTTAGTTGCTCAGCTTGCATGTTAAAGATCTGGAAGAAATTTCATTCTGCAAAGCTTAATGTTATTTTTGATATGAGGTCTATTTTCCTTGAAGTAGATGGAACAAGATCTTACACTTAAACCTTTATCTTGTGGAGAACAAGAACAAAATTATTTTATATTGACCTTTTCTGATGAGGACATTGTTGAAAATTCTGACTATTTGATGTTTTATCATTTCCCCCCTTAAAGTGACTTTTATTAAATAATGTTGAATTAAATTTGAATTTCCTTAAGTCGTTCAATATTTACTATTAAAATATAATTTGCTGTATGGATCACTTTTGAAATTTCTTTATGAACACTATAAAACAAGAAATGAACTGGCTTGGCAGAGTCTTTCTTCTCTAATGTTTCTTTCCATCCTAACCTCTTTTATCTTTCTCCTTATGTAAACTCTAATTTTGACTTTCATTATAAGTTTAATATTGATCTTATCACAGTATTTATTTTATTATAAATTATGGTCTTCCAATAATTTCTTTGAATGAAGCTAAGGTAAATGTCAAATTTTTAATGAAACCATAGGAAAGCCATATTATTAATTTTAATTCATTGTTAATTTTCACCTTAGATAACTTCAAATAAAAACCTTTTAGCAGTTGTGTTAAAAAAAGCAGTTATGTTTATAAAAAAATACTAGTAAGCAAAGTTACAGAGCAGATTTTAATGAAAGAGTCAGTAAGGATAGGAAAGACATGTGTGTGTGTCTGGGATGGATGGGTGTGCAAATGTATGTATGTATGTATATATTTACATATGTATGTATAAATATATCTTTTCTTAAACTGTAGCTTGGGAGTGGTGGAGGAATAAAAGGAACTATGTGTGTGTGTGTATGTATGTATGTATATATCTACATATGTATATATAAATATATCCCTCCTTAACTGTAGCTTGCTTGAGGGTGGGAAGGGATGAGAGGGGAGAAAAAAGAACAATGTAAAAAAGGTACACAGAGAGAACAAAAGAATAATTTATAAAGAAATAAAGATAGTCACTCATGAATATAATTTCTTACACACACACATATATATATATATATAAACATAATTATATATATATGCACACACATGTATGTATATATAAATATATTTATATTTCCTTAAATTGTTAATTGTTATATATTTTGAATTCTCCTTGATGTTCTACTAGACATATGACAATTTTTTCTTTTGTTTTGTTTCATTTTGTTTTGTATTGCTTTTCTGTTTTTCTTTTCTCTTATTTTGTGTCTTCAAAATAAGATATTTTTAAAAAAAGAAAAAAAATAGCTCTATGATAACTGTTAAATCCATTTCCATACATATTTAGTGTTGTTTTTCTTTGTTTTCTAATACTGAAAAAATCACTTTCCCATGAGTTCATAAAAAAAGCCTTTTTTTTTTTTTGGTTTTCATATAAGAATGAATTCACAATCTGTAGAATATGCCAAGCTACAGAAAACCTACTTGTTACAAAATCAAATTACACTGATCTATTGATCTATATTGTTTCTTGTCTTTTCCTTTCTTTCTTCCTCTCTGCATCCTTCTCTTTTTCCTTCCTTTCCTCCCTTTCTCGCTCCTTCTCTTCCTTCCTTCCTTCCTTCCTTCCTTCCTTCCTTCCTTCCTTCCTTCCTTCCTTCCTGCTTTCCTGCCTTCCTGTCTTCCTGCTTTCTTATCTTTTCCCTCCTTATGCAATCTAATGACTCTATTCTTTGAAGCTTACCATATTGGTTACTGATTCACTTCAGATCAGCTTTGGTCTTCTGTAGCACAGAATGAATTGATTCAGATATACCAGTCTCAGGCTCCTGTCAGCAGGTACTCACTATCTCTTCTATATATATACACACACACACCCAAGCTCACACTTACACGTACACACACAAACACAAACATATACACTCCTCAAATTTGACTTATAGTTCTACTCACAATGTTTTGCCTATAATACTCATATGACTTTTGGCATTTGTGGTGACATATATAATTTTTACCTCCAAAAAAATCTAATAGCAACAATTATAAAAGCAATAATCTGTCATACCCAAGGGAAATTATCCCCAAGTACGAGCACAGGAAAAATGCCAAGGACAATTTCTCAATTGCTTTCCTTTAATATTGATACATTTACATTGAGAAAAAGAAGGCAGAAATTAAACTTCCCTAATGAAAATCTAAAAATAATATCCGCATCCAAAATTGCCCTAATTACTCTTCCAATATCCTTGTTCAAAACTATTTGGAATTTCACTTTCAAAAATCATAACAATAGTGAAGGCATTGTTTAACTTTCTTATCTGTTAATGGCTACATTTATAAATATTAGATTTCTAAAATGGGCATGAAAAATATTCTTTATAAAAAAGAGGATTTACTATGATTATTGTATTCCTTATTAAATTCATTAAAACTTAATTTTTGTTTTATAAAATAAATACTACCCATATTCTTTAATATATTTGTGATGAGTCCTTAAAATAAGTGAAACATTGCACCCTTTTACAATTAACATAAGCTTACTTTGTTGCTATAGTCTATTTCTAATTTTAACTGTAGATTTCACTTACATCAATTATTGCTAGAAGTCAATAGGCTTCTTACATTGGGCAATTTTTTTGCCAAAATTAATTTTGAGTATCACACATAGAAATGCATATGAACATAGGATAGGATCACATGACAAACATAGGATAGGACAAACAAACTAGGCAATAACTATAGCAATTTAATGTTTGATAAACCCAAAGACCCCAGCTTTTGGGATAAGTACTCACCATTTGACAAAAACTGCTGGGAAAATTGGAAACTAGTGTGGACGAAATTAGGGTTTGACCCACACCTAACACCACATATCAAGATAAGATATAAATGGGTTCATGATTTGGATATAAAGAGTGATATTATAAGCAAATAGAGGAACATAGTATAGTTTACCTCTCAGACCTATGGAGATGGAATAAATTTATGTCCAAAGAAGAACTGGAACTCTTAATTGAACACCAGATAGATAATTTTGACTATATTAAGTTAAAAAGTTTCTGTACAAATAAAACTAATGCAGACAAGATTAGGAGGGAAGCATCAAATTGGGAAATCATCTTTACATTTAATGGTTTTGATAAAGGCCTCATTTCTAAAATATATAGAGAATTACCTCACATTTATAAGAATTCAAGTCATTCTCCAGTCAATAAATGGTCAAAAGATATGAACAGACAATTTTCAGATGATGAAATTAAAATTATTTGTAGTCATATGAAAAGGTGCTCCAAATCACTATTGATCAGAGAAATGCAAATTAAGGCAGTCTGAGGTACCACTACACACCTGTCAGATTGGCTAAGATGACAGGAGAAGATATTAATGAATGTTGGAGGGGATGTGGGAAAATAGGGACAATGATACATTGTTGGTGGAACTGTGAACGGATCCAACCATTCTGGAGAGCAATTTGGAACTATGCTCAAAAAGTTATCAAACTGTGCATA
>JAJPUD010010639.1:38253-60306 GCA_023553655.1 Myrmecobius fasciatus | reverse complement strand
TTTCTTCATTGGAGGAATGGGCTGTAGGCCCGGGGACTGAGAAAGAGATAAGACAAGGAGTCTTGGGGAAGGGTTCCAACAGAAGTCTAAGGCCAGAGATAAGGGGTTCTGTGTTATCATAAGTCCGAGGGCGAGGAGGATCCAGAAAGAGGAAGTGGAAGATCTTAGAAATATGGGACGAGAGCCTTGACTGATCGGGGGCTCTGTGTGTGTGCGAGCGAAGTGTTAAAAAACTGTGAAAATGAGGGTACAAGAGATTGGGGAAATCCAAGTCCAGGAGAAAGTGAAGGGAAACAGAAGAAGCCTTGTACCTAAGAAGTCAGAGTTTGTATCTTTGGATACAGGAACCTGGGGGTTCCCTATCCTGGATGTGCAGGATAGAGAAGAGGCTAAAGGTATTGACTGATAGGAGATTGGGGGAGCATCAGACATCCGGGTGTAAGGGGACTGTGCCACAGGTCCCAGAGCCCGGACAGGGTAGGGGAAGAAAGATGCCCAATGGAAAGGACTCTCACACATTGGCAGTGGTCTCCTGCATCGTTTCCCGTGGCCCTGAAGAGTGCGCCAGCCCCTCCCCAGATTCAGACGCAGAGTGGGACACGCACGGACGATCTCCCAGCCCTTTACGGATAGCCAAGGCCGGGTTCCCCACGCGAGGCCAAAGCCGGATCTCGGCATTGGCCAGACGGCCCGGCTCCCCGCGGGGGTAAAGCAGGATGCGCCTGTAGCCCGCCGCGACGCACTGAAGGTCAGTGGCCGCAGCAAACCCAGCTAGGACGGAGGGCTAGCTCCTTACCTTGCCGCCCGGGCTGCGGAGCAAGGCTCCGGCTCCCTCCGCCCGTCCTCGGAGCCAGGGCGCATCTGCCGATAAGACCCCCCCTGCCCCCTACTCCACTCTGCGCCGGGGGAACGGACGCCCGCCGGCTCAGCGTACTCCTTTTGAATGAATCGCCCGCAGCGCACAAAGTAACAATTCGGCCCCGGAGCCCCGCCTACAGTCTACGTCACAAGTGCCGGCTTGCCCTCCCCTTCCCCCGCCCCCCCTTCCTCCCCGCGGCTGCTGTCTAGTCTGTGACATCACAAAGATTCCCCCCACTACCCTCTGCGCTCTCTCCCCCCTGCAGACTACTTCTAGCCCAGAAGTGGAGGTCTGGACGTATTACTCTGCTGCACCATCTCCTGGGCCACCTAGGAAAATGCAGCACTTCCCTCCCAGTGACCAGCGCGGGGTGCGGAAGGGGGGTGGGGTGCGGAATTGGAAGGGGAAGCCGTCCTTGGAGGAGGGGTAGGCTAGGGAGGAAGAGTGGGCGACAGGAGAAACCTTTGCTCTCTGTCCAAATTTGGGCGCTGGTTAAACTGGATTGGAGTACCAGCTTCTCTGGTGGAAATCCCTTCTCCGGGACTCCGGCGATTGTATTCAATGGTCTTCCGAGGTTCCTTCCAGTTCTTTGTGATTCAGTCATTTCTGTTGTGTCCCACTCTTTGGGGTTTTCTTGGTAAAGATACTGGAATGGTTTGCCGTTTCCTTCTGCAGCCCATTTTACAGATGGGGAAACTGAGGCAAACAGGGTAAAGTGACATGTCCAGATCCTTAGTTAGTGTCTGAGCCCACATTTGAACTCAGATCTTCTTGACACCAGGACCTCCTTCCAAATGGAGTTTTGCCCCTTTGCACTGTATGATGGAACTCTGCCTCACCCTGGGGGCTCCTAGTCAACCCTGCACCATTTCACTATCTTGATGGGCCCAAGAAAGGGGAGAGTTTACTTAGGAGTAAAATGGTTGGTCAGAGAGGGCTTCCCAGAGAGAAGAGAGGGCGGAAGCATAGAGACGACCTGCATTGGAAAAGTCTTTGTAGTTTGAGATTCCCACAAATTGGCCTGGGTGGGGAGACCCGAGCAAGTAAATTAGCCTGATTGCCAAAGGGGATGAAATTGTAAACAAAAGGGGCAGCCTGAACTGGAGAATGGATTTAGGAGGTAGGCAGCTTGGTTGATCCTGAAGCTGGGTTCCTAGGGAAAGGGAGACATCTGGAAATAGGACACCAGCTTGGGGACAGAAAGGGAGTTTCCATTTCCCTAGGCTGGGCTCAGCCCCAGGGTCATAACTACCACGGTTGCTTTCCTAAATCAAAGCTTACCAGTGACTCCTTAGAAGCAGAGGCTCTCTCCCTGCTTTGGAGGAAGGAAATGGTCCCTGAAGATAGGGCGCCTCTAATCTGGCTCTCAGATCAGCTCAATAGCACCCCCCCCTTTTTTTTTTGCAGTCCAGAAGAATCACTTCCTCATACTTAAACTGTTTGGTCAAGATAGTTCTGATAAAACAAAACAAAACAAACAAACAAACAAAAAATCTAATCCAGAGCCTGACAGAACCCTGGAGTTATATCTATTTTCTTGAATTGAGGCCTGAGTTTTCCTTCCCTCTAGTTGCTCAGAGGTTCAGGTCTAGTTTTACAGTTCTTGGGTGTTCAGCCTGATGAGGTTGCTTCTCAGTATCAACTTCACTTGCAGAATATTCTCCCAGGCAGAAAGAAGCCAAATTCTTGGCCCTGGGGGGCTTGGATTTCCCTCTACTCCCACTCCCACCCTAATTTTCACCATTTTCTCCCAGAGTTGAGAAGACTCTGGCTGATTTTGTGGCCTTCAGGAAAGAGATCGAAACTTGGGGAAGGGGCAGGGTTAAGCAGTTCAGCTCTTTGGGGTCTTAATGATGACACAAAAGTAAAGATTCAGAAGAAGAGAGGATGAAAATGAAATCTTGGAATCAAAATAGGCAGAATCATCCTCAATCAGTCAATAAGCTTTTATTAAGCACCTACTATATTGGAGGCACTGTGTTAAGCCCCGGAGATACCAACTAGAAGCTGAAAAACTTGGTCCAGCTGGCCTTCAAGAAGTTCACATTCTGATGGAGAAAACCAGCAAACAAAGATTCACAAAGAAGATATATACATACATACATACATACATACATATATATACCTATATATGTATGTGTGTGTGAGAGAGAGACAAACAAGAGTTTGAGAGATGTAGTTGCTAATTAATCATTTTACTAATTTATTAATGCTAGCAAAATATTCATAAAAAGATGTTCATCAGACAATTTTCAGATGAAGAAATTAAAACCATTTCTAGTCATATGAAAAGATGCTCCAAATCACTATTGATCAGAGAAATGCAAATTAAGACAACTCTGAGATACCACTACACACCTGTCAGATTGGCTAAAATGTCAGGAAAAGATAACGATGAATGTTGGAGGGGATGTGGGAAAACTGGGACACTGATACATTGTTGGTGGAACTGTGAACAGATCCAACCATTCTGGAGAGCAATCTGGAACTATGCTCAAAAAGTTATCAAACTGTGCATACCCTTTGACCCAGCAGTGTTTCTACTGGGCCTATATCCCAAAGAGATTTTAAAGGAGGGAAAGGGCCCCACATGTGCAAGAATGTTTGTGGTAGCCCTTTCTGTAGTGGCTAGAAACTGGAAACTGAAGAGATGCCCATCAATTGGAGAATGGCTGAATAAATTATGGTATGTGAATGTTATGGAATATTACTGTTCTATAAGAAACGACCAGCAGGATGATTTCAGAGAGGCCTGGAGAGACTTGCATGTACTGATGCTGAGTGAAATGAGCAGAACCAGGCTCGATCATTATACACAGCAACAACAATACTATATGATGATCAACTCTGATGGACATGGCTCTCTTCAACAAAGAAATGTCTCAAACCAGTTCCAATTGTTCAGTAAAGAAGGCCATATACACCCAGAGAGAGGGACATGAGATATGGACTACAACATGTCATTTTCATGCTCTATATCGATGTTTGCTTGCATTGTGTTTCCTTTTTCAGATTTTTTTGTTCATGTAGATACGATTGTTCTTGCACAGCAAGATAAGTATGGAAACATGTATACATATGTTTGACTTGTCAAATATTTTAATATAATTAACTTGTAGTGGACTTCCTGCCATCTAGGGGAGGGGAGAGGAATAGGGGGGAAAATTTGTAAAGGAAAGCTTTGTAAGGGTCAATGTTGAAGAACTACCCATACATATGTTATGCAAATAAAAAGCTTTAATAATAAAATAAAATAAAAGGATGTTCATTTGGCTGTCTCTCTTTGACCAAAGACGAATCCACTCAATACTTATATGCCATAGGAAGAGTGTAGGTTCCTGAGGGTAGAAATCAACTCTTATTGGTTAACAATGAGAGAATGAATATTATGACAGGTGGATTCTATTCTAATAAGGGTCTGGGGTATATGACCTTGATCGCTTAGTTTTGGCCCAAATGGAATAATTTGTCAAAATTTGTCAGAATCCACATTTTCCCAGACTGATCTGAGCAAATTACAAAGATCTGGAATCCATCAATTTATCTAACTTTATCTTTTGAGTAGAACTGAGTAATCTACTGGGGCTCATTTCTTTCTTTTTTATTATTTTTTTATTAAAGCTTTTTATTTGCATAACATTTGTGTGGGTACTCCCTCATCATTGATCTTTACAAAGCTTTCCGTTACAAATTTTATCCCCAGTCCCCTCCCCTCCCCTAGATGGCAGGAAGTCCACTACATGTTAATAATGATAAAATACCTGACAAGTTGTTGTGCAAGAAAAATCCTATCTACAAGAAAAAAAAAATCAGAGAAAGGAAACACAATGCAAGCAAACATCATTAGAGAGCATGAAAATGTTATGTTGTGGTCCACATTTCATATCCCTCTCTCTGGGTGTATATGGCTTTCTTCACTGAACAATTGGAACTGGTTTGAGACATTTCTTTGTTGAAGAGAGCCATGTCCATCAGAGTTGATCATCATATAGTATTGTTGTTGCCATGTATAATGTTCTCCTGGTTCTGCTCATTTCACTCAGCATCAGTTCATGCAAGTCTCTCCAGGCCTCTCTGAAATCGTCCTGCTGGTTGTTTCTTACAGAACAACAATATTCCATAACATTCATATAACATAATTTATTCAGCCATTCTCCAATTAATGGGCATCCATTCAGTTTCCAGTTTCTAGCCACTACAAAAAGGGCTGCCACAAACATTCTTGCACACGTGGGTCCCTTTTCCTCCTCTAAGATCTCTTTGGGATATAAGCTGGGGCTCATTTCTGAATGAGGAAGTAGAAAAGGGGAAAAATCATGATCCAAATTCTATAGTTGTCAAATACAAGAGGGAAATAATCATTTCTTTCAATAGAAAGTAATCTTAGAAAGGGAGAAGGATGATGTTTACAAAAGGGGCAATTTGAACTGCAAGAACAGCAAGGTGGGGTAGGGAACTGGGACTTGGCCATAGTGTTTCCAAAAAAAAAAGGGAGATTCCATCTAGAAACAATACCACATTGTGTGAGAGAAAGGGAATTTTCATTTCCCCAGACTGAAGTTATGACTGCTGCACTGTATTCCCTAGTCCATGACCTGATGGGCATTAAATTCTGGCTGATGATTCCATAAGAGAAAGGGAGAAAAGAGGGGAGAGCATGTCCTGGAAAAGACTTTCTGGGTCTTGAAGGAAGCCAAGAAGTAGAGGTAAAAAGGGGGAGTATTTCAGGCATTGGGCAAAGTCTAGGGTAGAGGGTGGCATTCAAGGAATAGGAAAGAAGGCAGTGTAATTTTCTCTCCTGTTGAATGATGGGGGTTAGATGTCTATGCAGGTTATGGTTCTAAAGTTCTACCGTTTAATGCTAAATTTTCTGTGTTGTACATAGAGCACAATGAAGGGAATCAAGTGTGAAAAGACTGAAAAGGGAGGAAAGTCAGTTAGGTTGGGAAGAAAGAGCTTTAAAAGCCAAGTAGAGTTGTTTGTTGTTACTGTTTTAAATCCTGAAGGGAATAAGGAGCCACTGCAATTGCCCTGTAGGCTTTGGAAAAATCACTTTGGCAGCTGAATGGAATTTGTCACATCTGGAAGAGAGATGGATGCCTTTGATTAAGGAATGTAGCACATTGTAGTTAGGAAGTGTACTAAAATATAAACTGACTGAGCTTATTGAATTAGAACTTAGAAATCCAGAGAGGAGAGTGATATAGAAGATAAATCATTAGGGCTGGGAGAATCCTTAGAACACAGTGAAAAATGTTAAATGTAGGAGAGAATCTTGGTGTATAGAATCTAAGAGTTAGAAAGTAACCTTAGAAGAGAAATTCTTAACCTTTGTTGTGCCATGGATCCATTGGGTAGTTTGGAGAAGCCCATGGACCTTTCTTATATTTTTAATGCACTATATATATATATATACACATATGTGTATATATATGTGTATATATATATTTTTTTATTTTGCAAAGGAAACCTATTACAGTATTTCATCACATTTTCAAAATTCAGACACCCCAGGTTAGACCTCTTTGCTCTTAGAAAATAGAATGTGAGAGATGGCAGGAAATTTACAACATAGTGGGGATTTGGAGGAGGTCTTTGGGCATTGAATATCAGATCTGGGAGGGTCCTGAGAGATCATATTGTCTAATTTCATCATTTGATAGGGAAGAAGACTAAGCCTTAGAAGGGAGAATTACCCAATGTCTCTATACATCATGTCAAGATGAAGTTTTGTATCCTCACATTCACTCTCAACTTTTGGAGATTTCTTGGTGAAATTGATTTGCAGTCAGATAAATAGGCTCTGGCTAGAGGGTTTGGGGGAAAGGCTGATTCCGAAAGATTTGGAGATGAGAAGTGGAGACTAAGGATTTGGCCTGGGAACAGGACCTGGTTTGAGCCATGAGCCAGGACAGATCAAGTAGTGACAACAGTGCCATCTTGTGTCTGGCCTGAAAATATGCCTGTAAAGGTACAAGAAGATTCTGTATGGGATTTGGCTTTAATTTAAATTGAAGGATTTCCTTTTTGGTTTCCAGCCCCCTTTATGATGAAATTAGTCATCCCATAGTAACATAGTTTCTCTTCCTTATCTCATTACTTAGCTCACTAACATCCTTTCCAGAGGGACAAAAAAGATACCAATCGGGCAATGAAACTTGAAAGTTCTCATCAGTTAAAAATTCAGAACAATCCACCTTGGTTTAAACATTGGCAACAAATATCTCCTTTTTTTACTGGTATTTATTAGCCTTTCTGGTTCTGGATCACCATGGGCCTCAATTTATTCTTCTGTCAAATAGGATAATATTTATGTAAAGCATTTAGCACAATGCTTGGCACAATTTGACTAGATGATGGCATTCTAATGCTCTGTGTTCTATGTTTCCTTTCTACTATGACATCCTATCTTCTAAGGTTCCCTTCCTGCTGCAACATTTTCCAGCTCTATGAACCCAAGGACCAACTCACATGCCATTTCCTACAGAAAGCTTTTATGTGTCACTTCCTGTCAGGTAGAATGTAAGTTCTTTGAGAGCAAATCTTGTTTTTGTATTGTCTTTGGGAAAGTAGCATTTAGTACCTGAAACCTGGTAGATGTTTTATAAATGCTTTCCAAGATCGAATTATATTGGAATAGAACCTTAGCCTCAGAGTTATCTAATGACTATTCTCAATTTTTAAAAAAAATTTCTCCAAGAGCACAGAACTGGAAAGAGTTATAAGTAGAGGATGGGTATGGGGAGATGAGGGAGGCAGGAGAACTAGACTAGGCTACTGAGAGTATTTAGTTTTAGGTTGATTCTCCTTTACACAGTTGCCAGGTATCTTCCTTCTCTTTCTTTCCTTCTTCATTCTTTTTTTTCTTCTTCATTCTTTTAAAAAAATTTTAGCATTTTTTTCTTTTTAAAATTTTGAGCTCCAAATTCTCTCCCTCCTTCCCTCTTTTCTTACTTGTTGCCTTTGATTACTGAATTGCTGAGAAGAGCCAAATATATCAGTTTAATCCAAAACTTCTCTCTCAATCTATTTTCCAAGTCAATTGTTTTCCCAAGAAAACATTTCATGTTTTCCTCATTTTAAAATTCTTTTGACTTTCTTTTGTTGTTTCTTGATGTATCATGGAGTTAATAGCTTTCACTTTCCCAATTCTAATTTTTAAGGAGTTCTTATCTTCAGTGAGATTTTGTACCTCTTTTCCCATTTAGCCAGTTCTATTTTGTAAGAACTTTTCTTTAGTGAATTTTTGCCTTTCTTTTGCCAGTAGGTCAATTATGTTTTTTAAAATGTTTTCTTCAGTATTTTTGTGTGTGCCTATTTTATCAAACTGTTAATTCTCTTTTCATAATTTTCTTGTATCACTCTCATTTCTTCATTGTTTCTGGGAATTCTTGTTGGACATGGATTAAACTAGCATTTTTCTTTGAGGTTTTGTTTGTAGCTCTATTCACATTGTTGTCTTCTTCTGACCTTATGTTTTGGTCTTCCCTGCCATTGGAGTAGCTTTTTATGATCAAGTTTTTGTTGTTTGCTCATTTTCCCAGTCTTGTTTCTTGACTTTGAACTTGATGTTAACATTGGTGTCTTCTCAGTTCATGGGTGGGAAAACACTGCCCCAAGCTTTAGGCTTTTCTGTGATGCTGTTTTCAGAGTTAATTCTGGGGATCTGCAAGTTTTGGGTGTTTCTAAGGTGGTGTGATGTGAGGAAAGTTGTGGTCACTTCTTCTGCTCTGTGATCTGTTTTCTACCCAGAAAAACCCCTGCTCCCCCACAGTTACAAGCACTAGGCTTTCTCTTGGCCCCGAAACTCTGAGAGAAGACAGCAGCAAGCAGCAAGCCTTACAGGTGGCTTCCATAGTTTTGACGGTAGCAACAGCAGCAGTTTCAGAAGCTTTCAACCCAGAGACAGTAAGGGGATCAGACCACTAGGCAGAAAAAAATTACAAAGGACTCTTTGCTGGCACTGGGAGCAGCAGACCCTGATTGACAATTCTATTGTTCATCTATAGTGATGGGTCAAGAGGAGTGTTTGTAGTCAATCACAAGGGAGTAGGGACTCTGATTACAATTCATTTGAATATATCTGCAATTATTAACTTACCTGTCATTATAATATTTAGGTTTTTTCTTTATATCCTTTAAGCTACGTTTTATAAAAACTCATCAACTGCAAACATAAGGGGAGGAGAAGCATGTTACCCAACCAGATTTCCACATTTCAGCAACACTTCATTCATTCATTTAGAAATATTTTAAGAAATATAATGACTCAAGCTTTAGGCATTTTCATTGGTGCTCAAGACATAACACTGGTAATGTGATAACAGCAGAAAAATAGACTGCCAAGTAGCCAACTGTGGAGGCACAAGCCTGCTTCTTTCCACGGGAACACACAGAATAGTGACAATTATGATCTTTAAAGCACACCTGCAGGGTAGTTGGCAACATCATGCCAGAGAGCTGTATTCATCTGCTGATGCTAAGCTTCTTTCAGTGTACTGTTTGTCTATTAAAACTTCAATGCACTTCTTAATCATGCTAATGCTTGGTTGAAACCAAACATTTAAATGACTAATAACCTCTTTAATAAGAGTAGGATGCTGCAACACCTTTAGAGCTTTCATGATGCAAAGTATAGCAATTTGGAGGTATATTTTCCTGTTTCTATCTACAGGACTTCTGGTCTGCTTCTTCCTCTGTGATGTGTCTTTTTCGTATTGATGTGATTTTAAATTTTGTTCTTTTACTGCTGACGTTCGTATTTAATGAAATAGAATAGTCTGCGTCTATGTTGTCCTTTTCTGAATCATGATTAATCATTTTCACATCAAGTAATGATCTGATAGTTTTTGCCAATTCCTTTTCATTCATCTATGTGATGTCATGAAGCTCTTTGAAACTAATGGCTTCATTATTGTTAAAAGCAAGTAGTACTGCCATGTGGTATATCATCACCATGGCCACATAGGGTTTGGACAAATAATTCCTTTTAACTTCACCTATGGTGGCTGTCCTTCATTCTTGAAGAGAACCAAAATGACATCACCATGATGGGGTCAAGGTACACTGTGTCCTAATGTGGCTTATCAGACCCAATATGAGTTTGGAATGCTCTGCACAGGTCAGGCACAAATAGACCATGTGAACACTTGAGGTGGATCCTCTAAATTTGCATATCTTGTGTTTCTTTTGAGCTAATTTAATTCTACTTTGCTCATGGAGCATAGCACCTTCTCTCATGAGGGCACACTCATGGGCAGTCCTTTGCCAGCATCTCCCATGTTGCACAATCAATTCCAAAGTTCTTAATGGAGACATTGAGAGGATCCTTTTTCTGATCATCATGAAATATTTTTTTTTGGCAAGTGGTATATTTGACATTTGAACAACATGACTTACCCAGCAAAGCTGCACTTTCTGTGATAGAATTTGAATCCTTGTCAGTTTAGTTTGAGAAAGGACCTCAGTGTCTGGTATCTTATCCTGCTAGGTAATCTTCAGAACCTTCCCAAGACAATACAGACGGAAGCAATTCAGTTTCCTGGCATGGTGCTAGTGTACTGTTCAGGTTTCACAGGTGTGCAACAATGAGTTTAGCACAATGGTTCTGTAGACTTGCAGTTTGGTAGTCAGTCTAATACCTCTCTTCCTCTCTCACACTTTCCTTTGAAGCCTCCCAAACAGTAAGCTAGTTCTGGCAATGAATATGTCAACTTCATTATTAATTAAATACATCCCTGAAAAGTATACTGCCAAGATAAACAAACATATCCAAAGCATTCAAAATTTCTCCACTGGGGTCACTAGGTGGTGCAGTGGATAGAACAACAGCCCTTAAGTCAGGAGGACCTGAGTTCAAATCTGGCCTCAGACACTTAACACGTCCTAGCTGTGTGACCTTGGGCAAGTCATTTAACTCCAACTGCCTCAGCAAAACAAAACAAAAAACTTCTCCATTGCTACAAACCAGTGATTCTACACATGGCTGGTATGGTGCTAGCTGATAGAACACCTATGTTTTTTTGGTGGTGTTAGGCAAAAATTAGCAACAAATAGCAGAGATCCATACTTTGTTGCATTTCAACTTTGGAGGCTGTCTTGAATACATAACCATCTGCAAACAAAAAAGCATGCACCAACACTCCCTCCACTTTAGTCTTGGCTTGTAGCCTTTTCAAATTGAATTGACCATCACCGTAGTAGCTGACCTTGATGCCATCTTTGTCCTTATTGAAGGCATTTGTCAACATGGCTGAAAACATCATGTTAAAAAGCATGGGAGCAAGTACACAGCCTTGTTTCACTCCATTGGTGACTTCAAAAACACAAGAGCATTGTCCATTATCCAGAACCAAGATGAATATGCCATCATAAAATTGATGCACAGTACTGACAAACTTTTCTGGGCAACCAAATTTTGACATAATTTTCCATAAGCCCTCATGACTAACAGTATCAAAGGCTTTGGTTAGATCTACAAATGTTGCATACAGATCTCTATTCTGCTTCTGGAATTTCTCCTGCAATTATTGGGCAGCAAACACCATATTGACCATTCTTTAGCCCTTTCTGAAGCCACATAGGTTCTCAGTTAGATGACCATCTTCCAGGTGAAGGATCAACCTATAATGAAGGACTCTGGTAAGAATCTTGCCAGTAATGACTAAGATCTATCTCTTTCTACCAGTATCTCTGCCTCTGTCTGTCTGTCTCTCTCACTCACTCACTCACACACACACACACACACACACACACACACACACACACACTCTGTCATTGTCACAGGACAATCTATTCTCTTTACCTTTATAGAGATGGGCAATGGAGGCATCCTTGAATTCCTCTTGCCACATAATGTGGAAAATTTGTCAGTTTTTGTATGAGCAGTGGATCCCCTGCCTTGTAAATTTCAGCTGGAATAGAATCAGCACCAGATACTTTGTCACATGAAAAGAACCTAATAATATTGAAAACCTCTTCTTCAGTTAGAACTTCAGCTAGGAAGGGTTTACTTCAACCTGAGGTAAATTGTTAATGGCTTTAGCAATGCTAGATGACAGTCTATTGAGAGCACTATGTTCTCTCCCATCTCTCTATGTGTGTTCAGCCCATCTCTCTATGATCATATCCTTATCACAAATCAATGTGGTTTCATCATCATTGAGTAGTTGAGATTCACCATAGGTCTTTGGCCTATAAATAACCATATTATCATAAAAGTGCTTTGGATTGTTACTATCAGCATAAAACTGAATTTTATCTGCCTTCCCACTGAGCCAAGAATCTTGCACCTCTCTCAGCTTTGTTTGTACTTTACTTTTGGTGTAATTAAATGTTGCTATTTTAGAGATGGATGAACTATCCTGCTGGTACACCCTGTGGAGTTTTCATTTTTCATTAAGCAGTTTCTGAATTTCCCTATCACTTTCATCAAGCCAGTCTTGATGTTTGAAAGTGTTCTGACTTGAGCAAATGCAATGCAAACACCAAATTTCTCTGAAAATTGCCCACTCCTTTTCTGCTCCACTGTTGCCAACTGTGTGTTGGCTTAAGTTTCCCTCTAAGCTAGCAACAAGCTGTTCCTATTCAGATAATTGCTTTAAACTGCTGACATTAATTCTTCTGGTGGTCATTTTGCCTTGGGCCACTGCTTTTGTTAAATGCAAATATTTAGTTTAGGAAGGATAAGTCTATGAACAGTCTAGTTCTCTATGCCATACATAGCCTTTTTATCTCTCATATCCTGTCTGTCTCTTCTCTGCAGTCACAGTCTATTAAATGCCAGTGTTTATTACGAGGATGCATCCATGAAGTTTTATTTCATTTAGGTAATGTTGGTGTTGAGAAGGTCATGAGATGTGCAAGTCTTCAGTAGTAAGTGGCCATTGCTGTTTCTGTTTCCAATTCCCTTCTTCCCAAGAAATGCTGGTGATGAGGTCATGAGATGCACAAGTCTTCAGAAGTAAGTGGCCATTGCTGTTTCTGTTTCCAATTCCATTCCTCCCAAGGAATGTTGGTGATGAGGTCATGAGATGCACAAGTCTTCAGTAGTAAGTGATCATTGCTGTTTCTGTTTCCAATTCCATTCCTTCTAAGGAATATTGGTGATGAGAAGGTCATGAGATGTGCAAGTCTTCAGTAGTAAGTGGCCATTGCTGTTTCTGTTTCCAATTCCATTCCTCCCAAGGACTCTCTGCCATGTCTGGTAGGGAGCGTTAAAGTCATCCAGAATTGTAAGCTCGTCCTATTTTTGCAAATCGATAATAAAGATCTCCAGGTCTTCATAAAATTTTTCTTTTACTTCATCAGGGTTTGTCTTGGTGGGAGCCTAGGCACCAATGATGGTGACATGATGCTTTCTGTAAGTGCCAATTGCATTGTCATGAGCCTGCCATTCACTTCACCTGTACCAAGATAACTATGTAAGATTCCTTCCCCTGAAATGATGATTATAAAATAATTTGAACATCTATTCACTTTTTTCCACTTCTTGAGGGATAACAAATATAGAGGAAGAAGGTTGGGTAATCTGTAGGACATATATTTGAAAACTAATTCCCAAATCAATTACAATGTCCTGATTTTTTAAAATAAAACTTTGAATTTGTTGCTGAGATCAGCACTGACTGTATATATCTGATTGAGTTGTTTGTAAACTCAGATGCACAGGGTTGCTTTATTTATTGATCAAGGCTTTTTAAGAATATATAGATGTACATAGACCATTAATTAACTATTTGGGCAACATCTTGGCATAAAATTTTGAAAAAATATCTTTAACATCAATATATTTGAAAACAGTAATGAAGCTGGTGAGCTTCATTTTCAGTCTTCCCTTTTGCTGATTTTTTTTCAGCAAGTAGTTACAGCACTTGACCAGTAGCTCAGGTGCTTTGCAGATAGCTTTAGATTCTTTATAATTTACTATAAATATAAGATCCTTAGTCTGGTCTCTCATGAAATATTAATCATCATTCAAAACAATGATGATAAAGTGGGCAAATTTACTGCACACTTCCAAAGCTGATTCCACAAATTGAGTTGGCATATTTTCCTGAGAAAGATTACCTGTTGCTCTAAGACCCTCATAATGAGTATGGTTCTGTGGTTATTGAATCATCTGAGCTAAACCACTTGATAGAGCATGAAGCAAGGTATACATATTTGTCATGTCACTTCTTTTCTCTTATTGAATAATATTGTGATATTCTATATGTAGGAATTATAAATGGTCTTCCACCATTTACAGCTGACATTTATGAACTTAGATGTAAATATTTTTTACATGGCACTCCTTCATCTTTTAACCTACCTAGGATCTTTTCCATATATTGTGAACAATTTGATTTTTGTAACAAATTTGAAGCTTCTTGTTAATAATACTATCCTGTTTCAGTCAGAAAAAACAACTCAAGAATTTCCTGATAAAACTTTAAGAGGAATTTTTCTTATATTATTCAATACGAACAAAGTAGTTAATAGCTTCTTGGATTACTTTTTGATTTGGTTCTTCCCCACAGGGGTCATTTTTTAATTTCCTTTTTTTTTCCTTTTTTGCTGAGGCAATTGAGGTTAAGTGACTTGCCCAGGGTCACACATCTAGGGAATGTTAAGTGTCTGAGATGAGATTTGAACTCAGGTCCTCCTGACTTCAGGGCTGGTGCTCTATCCATTGCGCCACCTAGCTGTCCCTCATTTTTTATTTCTTGAAGGAGCATTCCTATAAAGATTGCCTGAAGTAGCTCAACCATCAACTTTCTCCACATATTCAATGCTCACTCTCCTATTTCCATAACTGGTTCCTATCTACACTAGCATAACCACACTAAAGATCAGCATCAGTAAATTTATTCTTAATAGTGTGTTGAATTATCTGTATGAATTAGTCTATGTAGTCTGCCCCCTTATTATATTCTTCCTAATGCCTATGATACCTAACATATTTATTCTTCAGACTCTGTATGTGATTTTTTAAAAAAGGTTTTTTTTTTAAGTCTTTGTGTAAAATCTTTCACCAAGAGATTCAGGATAGGCCACACATAAAGCATAGCTGTCTAAAAAGCAATCATTCCTAGTTGCTCTTTCCACATAATCCAACATGACAACTGACAAGGTCCTGAGTAACTGGGTGCAGTTGGCAGAGAAAGAATGAAATATTGATGGAATTGCTTCCTGGGGCAGGCAGGGAAGGGCACTAATAGGAATCAGTTTAGCCTCATAGTCTGTGTTGGTTGTGAACAACCCTGCCCTGCTCTGTACAATCAGAAATCTGAGTTATGTAAAGCCCCAGAGGTTAAATTTCTTCAATAAATCTGTCCATGACTCATGCCATCTTTGCCAAACCCCTTTTGGGTCAGTCTGCCATGACACTGTCTCTTGGCGTCTTTCCCCTCCATGGCATGGGTATTTCTCCTCTCGTTTCCCATCATGCCTTATGGTATTTTCTTCTTTTTACACCTAACTTAGCAATTTTAGGATGCTAAACTCCCTTATATATTTGACCTGCCAGCTAAAGACATACTCCTACCTCATGGGGTGTTCCCTTTCTCTTGGTTTACTTGACTTCTCTTGTCTTACTTAACTAGGGAGCTTGTCTTTTCCATCGTTAATAATTAAAACCCCTTTCCTATTTCATATTTACCATTCCTGATGTCCACTGCATCTCTTCACTTTGCCTATAACCTCATCTAAATAAACTTACCCTTTGCCAAAGAGAATGGCCATTGTGAATTGTTCATATGACTGAACCCCAACACTTGGTGCCTCAACATTCAATGCTGGACCTAATTCTAATTAGCATTTGCTCTCCTACCCACATCAACAACATCTTTGATTGCTGTCAAATTCTAGTACTTGTGGCATCAGGGACATTGTGGGAGGTCAGTGTGGAGAGGCCTGGGGAGGGATGGGGAAGCAGGGAAGGCCAGGCCAGGGCTCTCAGCTGGCCCTCTGCCCACAGGGTTGTCATGACTACACTGCCCTGGAGGCCCAGGCCCATGAACAGGGTGGAGAGTGAGAAGCCCCATTGGGGCCTGCCTGCCAGGGTGCCCTTGTGTGCCCTCCAAATTATCTTTGGCTGGAAAAATGTCTCATTCTGAACTTTTGTTGACTTGGCTTCTCCAAAATTTTATTTGAAGAGCTATTTTAAAGTTGTTTGGAGGGGAATGTTGGGAGATTTCAGTGGGGTGGCTACCTGTATTCTGCCATCTTGGCTTTACCCTACTCTTTGTTTTCTCTTTCAAATTTTCTTTTTGGGATTTTCATCCAGGTCATACTCACTAACTCTGGGTGAACCCTTTCTAATTTCTCTATACTAATTCACTTAGTGACCTCATCAGCTCCCTTGAATTCAGTTAACATCTCTCTACAGATGATTCTCACATTTATTAGTCTAGCCTTAACCTCTCTCCTGACCTCCAATCTCAGATCTTCAACTTCCTGTTAGATATCTCAAGCTACATATCCAGAAGACAGATTACCCTCCACAAACATGTCTTGAACTGAGCTCATTGTCTTTCCCTCCCTCCTCTCTTTCTAATTTTCCTTTTACTTCTAAGGGAACCACTTGATCCAGAGGCAGAACTGAGGAGTGGTCTATTCACTATTGTCTCAAGAATTTAGTTATCACTGATTAGCAGATTATCTACCTGACAGTCAGCAATGTTTGTAGGACTATATTAAAGCCAGAATATTTTAGAATCATTGACAGACAGATTGTTAGAACAAAAGCACTCTAAGGTCAAGGGACCTCATCACTACTATATTTCCCCTAGAAGTTGTACACAATCATTTCCCCTCTCAAGCAGTTTGAACCCCAAATTCATTTGAGGCAAAGAAATCATCTTCTGGAGCTGCTTCAGGTTGATAAGGGGCATAGAGCTGGCTTCTATTTACCATTTGCTCTGATTATAGAAATTTGTAATAAGAGGAAAAAGGAGGAACATGATTACAATAGCATCAGAACAGGTCTTTCAGGCTTCAGCCTGAGAGCACATACATGACAGAATAAAGCACCATTAGCTCTGTTTGACAATCAATCATGCAGTAACATTTCCACCTCATAGCCAGACTCAGGAATAATCAGGTGGGAAACAAAGAAACAGAACTGGGAAACTGAGCCAGAAGGATCTGACCTTGAGCAGAGACTAAGGTTGTCCTCCCAGATCTTGTCCAGATAAGATATTTACCTATGATAATCAGAAAGACATTCCTCTGAATAACTTATGGCGTTTCTCTCAAATGGCGGGTTACCTACTTCATGATCCATCAGCCAATCATATCCAAATTCAAAACTCAAAAGAATGTGCAGTTACAGTCCCAAGAGATTTAATCTTTAATAGCAAATTCTACTAATGGCAATTTAGGGCTACATACGTTATTTTAAAAACTTTACCAGGACCCACACAATAGGAGATTTTATTTAACATGTTTTATATGATTCAATTTCTTAAGTATTCTAACATAATTATCATGTAGTAGATATCCTGCCATCTAGGGGAGGGGTGGGGAGTAGGGAGGAAAATTTGTAACAGAAAGCTTTGTAAGGGTTAATGTTGAGGAATTACCCATACATATGTTTTGCAAATAAAAAGTATTAATAATAATTTAAAAAAACGTTTTATATGTTTAAACTCATTCTGGTGCAAAAGATCAATCATTAAACAAATTTATAGATTCTTAGTAAACACATTCCTTGTTTAGGAACTATACATCCTAAACAGGCTCATTTTTCAGAACTGATGTCCTTGCTTTCCCTGATGGTTTCCAAAATAACATTAAGCTTACAAATTAAGGGGAGCTGACAGAGACTCCAGAGAAGGGGATGAGCTTGCTATTTCCCACCCCAACTATTCTTAGTGTTTTTATTTATTGTGCTGTTTGATAACTCTCCCCACTCTGTGAAGGGGGAAAAGGTGCTGCACACCTCCTACTTGAAGGAAAACTGATAAGGTCCCTCTTATTCCACACACAGTAATTACTAATTTCAGGTTTAATGTGATGACGGTAACTCTGAATAAAGCCAAATAGAGTTGCGATTTCCTCTTAATTTTCTTTTCTTTTCTATTCTTTTTTCTTTCTTTCTTTTCTTTTCTTTTTTTTTTTTTTTTTGCTGAGGCAATTGGGGTTAAGCGACTTGCCCAGGGTCACACAGCTAGGGAATATTAAGTGTCTGAGACCAGATTTGAACTCAGGTTCTCCTGACTTCAGGGCTGGTGCTCTATTCACTGCACCACCTAGCTGCCCCTCCTCTTAATTTTCTAGCAAAGATGAAAATACCTAATTTCCTAAATTACATCCACAAAATAATATAAAATGAAATAAGTAAGGCTAAATAAATTTTCCATCTTCTTTTAGTTGTTCAGTTTATTCTGTTCCCTGTTGCTGCTTTGGAAGTTCTCAGGGAGGATTTCTAGTTCCTTAAATAAGTTTCCCTTTGTTTTAGGTAGAAAACACGACAATTCTTAATTTTTTTTTTGTGCATGTGGGTACTTTATTTTTTTATTTTGTAATTAAAGCTTTTTATTTGCAAAACATATGCATAGGTAATTCTTCAACATTGACGCTTGCAAAGCTTTCTATTACAAATTTTTCCCTCTTACTCCCCTCCCCCTCCCCTAGATGGCAGGAAGTCTAATACATGTTAATTATGTTAAAATATTTGACAGAGTATTTTAACATAATTAACATGTAGTGGACTTCTTGCCATCTAGGGGAGGGGTGGGGACTAGGGGGGGAAAATTTGAAACAGAAAGCTTTGCGAGGGTCATTGTTGAAGAAATACCTATACATATGTTTTGCAAATAAAAACCTTTAATTAAAAAATAAAATAAAATATTTGACAGATCGAATATGTGTATACATATTTATACAGTTATCTTGCTGTATAGGAAAAAAAAACCTGAGAAGGAAAACAATGTAAGTAAACATCAATAGAAAGTGTGAAAATGCTATGTTGTCGTCCAGACTCAGATCCTACAGGCCTCTCCCTGGGTGTATTTGGCCTTCTTCATCACTGAACAACTGGAACTGGTTTGAAACATCTCATTATTGGGGCACCTAGATGGTGCAGTGGATAGAGCACCAGCCCTGAAGTCAGGAAGACCTGAGTTCAAATCTGGTCTCAGACACTTAACATTCCCTAGCTGTGTGACCCTGGGCAAGTCACTTAACCTCAACTGCCTCAGCAAAAAAAAAAAATCTCATTGTTGAAGAGAACCATGTCCTTCAGAATTGATCATCATATAGTCTTCTTGTTGTCATGACAATTCTTAAAATTGAGAGGGAACAGATTTTAAAATTGACTTAATTTTAGTTCGTGAAATTTGCTAAATTCTAACTAAATGTTCCAGACAAACTGAATTGCCATTTGGTTATTTTCCAATTCACACAAACCAATTTTCTTTCATGAGCCAGGAAAGGATTAAGGTGCCAGTTTTTTTCTGTCAGGGCCGTCAGAAGTCTGACTCCTGATAACCCCAAAGCAGGATGTTTATTGCCAGAGTTTTTGAAGTAGCAGGAAACTGGTTTTCTGTTTCCCTTAAGTTCCCAAACTCTTAAATCTTCTATTAACACGGACTGTGCAAACAGATTACAATTTACATAACCCCTCACTAGGCTTTGATTAGGGTTCCTTTAAAACTGCATTTACTATCATATCTCAAAAACCAAATTTCACATAACTGAGTATATTTTCTTTCTCTCTCTCTTCATCTATGTATCCCTGCTGCAATCAGAGAAGGAGGGAAGGGGAAAGAAAGAGAAAGACTCTTTTTCTTTTAAGCACTATCCTCCTAGTCTCAATTTAGTTGAATTTGCTTCCAAATTACTTTACATATACACACAGAAATCATTGTATGTTGGTCACATCTAAAAACCCATATAAACTTATCAAATATGAAGTAATTATATTCAATAAAGCAGTTAACATTCATATAGCATTTGTTTTATGCTAAGCACTTTTGTAATCATGAAGATCACAACAACAATCATTATTTCTCTTTACAAATCAGAAAATTGGGGAGAGATAAAATAATTTCCCATAAATTACATAGCTAATACATTTTTACAACTGAAACAGAGAATTGTAGGCTTACCATGGAACCTGAATCCCACTCCATCTCCACTCTCCCAAGCTGGGTTGGGGAGTTGTTTGGGCAAAGTTGTGTGAGGTCCCCATGGTTATTGTTGCTTCCCCCATTCCTACAGGTGAGGCAGAATTTGAGTATTTGAGTTTACTACAGTTCTTTAGCATTCTTAATCTGGTCTGATATAGGAGGGATCAGCAAACAGAGGGATTTGGGCTATATCAATCTTGTCAGCAATCCCCACAACTGAGAAACACTCAGGACTCCGGGGAGTGGAGCATGCTGAGTGATCAGGGTTGTGGAAAGTCCCTTAATGCCTTCTGGGGTGCTTTCCCAATGGAGCAGAAGGGGACCCCAGACAAGATAGGAGTCAAGGAAGAGTTAACAAAAAGTTGCTATTTACCTAATTTTCCTTTTTCTTTTTCACTCCCTTCTTTCAGAATGGTGTAAATTTCTGGAATCATCCCCAATGTTTCAGGAATTTTTCTTGCAATCTTAAAATGACTAATTGCCAAACTCCTTAATCATTGCTTTCAAAACTTTGAGAATCTGCTAAGATGTTATTTTAGCAACTCTATAATTTTAATTAGCTAACTTTATTTCTATAGCCTACAACTTGGCCAGAGCTGGAGTCCATAGGGAAAAAAGTTGCTTTTTCCCCTTTTAAGGTGAGAATCAAGGATATTAAGAAATCTTTCCCAGCGTTCTAACTACAGCATCGAAGGGGTTTGTTGTTGTTGTTGCTGGCTGCATTTTGAATCTTTCCAGGTAACAAAATCTAGATTAAACATGACATAGACATTCTACACAGAGACTCAGACAGATAAAAATGATATGAAAGAGGACTGTTCCATCTTTGCCAAAAGCCATCCTATAGCATCTCATCTCCTCTGGCATCCCAGAGAAGGTGGAAAGGTGGCAAAGTTTCCCTAGGAACATTGCCAAAAATTGCAAGAATTTCCAAGTCTGGATGTCTCCAGTCAAGGAAAATTTGCTGAATGTGGAACTCTAGATGGTCCAGATAAGCCTTCTCCCGGTTTCTTAAGGTGTCCCAATTATAGGATTGAGGGAGAAAAAAAATGGAAGGACTTACCTTGACAAGGAGGGGATGAAGTCAGGGGAGGCCAGACTCTCCCAGTATGGGGCTTCCAAATGTTTGGAAGGAGATCCCAAAAGGTTGGGGCTGCAGACTGGTGTTGTGAAGTGTCTCAAAAGAATTTGAAGACTTGAACCCATTTCCAAGTCAATGGAACAAAGTTTATTTTAATTGTAGTGCCAGTTGGAGAGGGCTAAGTTCCAAAAGGATTTAGGAAAGAACAGGAGCAAGGAGACAAATTTATCCAGTTCTTCATGTCACTGATATGCTAATTTTATGGCCCAGAAGTAGAACTGAGGAATGGTCTATTCACTATTGTCTCAGGAATTTGGTTATCATTGACCAGGAGATAATCTATCTGACAGTTAGCATATTTGTAGAACTACACTAAGGCCAGAAGACTTTAGCATCATTGACAAATCATTAGAACAAAATCACTCTAAGGTCAGGGGACCTCATCACTGCTATGTTTCCCCTAGAAGCTTGATCCCATCAGCAAGAATAAGGATGTATATTGAGATGTTCAGATTGAGACTGCCTTCAAGATACAAACAAAAGTAATTTGGCCACATCATGGTTGCCTTAACTATGTTAATAAGACAATCTGGGAAATTAAATTCCCAGGATAAGCATTTTAGCATTTCCTCAAAAAGGGAGAAAACAAGCTGATTTTAAGATTTACATCACGAGGGGCGGAGCCAAGATGGCGAACTGCGGACAGCTTTCTCTTTGAACTCCCTCCGACATTCCCCCAACCCAGACATAGTAAGCCTTAAAACTGGTTTCCGAGTGAGGTCCTCGCCAAGCATTCGGACTACAACGCACTTCTATAAAAGATCTACCTTGAAAGAACTCCGGAGAAGGTTAGCCTCAGGGGAAATCGGCCGCTGGTCGCGATCGGACTCCAGCCGGGGCGGAAGTCAGGGCTGCGATAGAGGGGCGGATTTTGGGCACCCAGGAAGCCCCTGGGAGACGCCTGGGCCACTTTGCTCTGCTTGCGGGCAGGTGCTTTG